>KZ651263.1:264597-279167 GCA_001010745.2 Gerris buenoi | reverse complement strand
ATCCCACCCTCCTCAAGTCTACCTCCAATTCGTCAGCCTATCTCAGCTTGGGTCAGCCTTCTATTTTTTGTCTCCACTGCCCCATCATCCCCAAGTCTTTCAAGATTCCCTGCCCATCTCAGCCTGGCCCTCTTGGCTTCAATTGCCTGATCTGGGCTCTCCAAACAGTTCTGCTAATTCTCTGATGGTCCTTATACATGATCCTCCATTTTCACAAACAGAACTGAAGAAAAGGTGTAAAAAGAAGAAAAAAAGTCCTTTATATTTTCCTTGAATCTTTATTTACAAAAACAAAACTAACCCAATATCAATAACATATTTACATTTACTCAATGCAAGGTTCACAAGTACACATAGAATATTAAACTGAATCAATAATTTTAAATCGATAATGCTGCTCTTCTGGTATAACATGGAAATATTTCTTGTAAATGTTGCCTTGCCTACCTGCGTAGAATCTATTAATCCATGTATGTTCCCAGTTAGGTTCCAACTTCTCACAAGTTACCATTACTTTACCTGCTTCCAGTGCAAACAAAGTTCCGTTCTTACCAAATCCAACCTAGAACAAAATATTATTTAACATTTTATTTTTTTACAGAATGTTGTATTTTAATGACATCTCCTTTTTTCGTAAACAACAATTTAATATTACATTATTATTAAGAAAATAATGGTTTTGTGGCGCTTAGGGTGGGGGAATTTGTTTGTCAACAAAAGAAGGTTATTTTACTTCTGTTACAAATTACGATCAACATAACTAAACATTTTGGCCTGACCTTTAAGATGTCAAAACTCTAAAGCAAAACTAAAGGAGTCACTTCTATTGTGTATGCATATAATTTGTTGTAACTAAAAAATATATATTTAAAAAAAAATAAATGAATAAAAAAATAGGTTTTCCTGTTATTCGTTTCAAAGTAGATACAAAATTGACGAATTGCTTCCTTTGCACTAAGCATCTTCAAGAGCAGTACACATAATAAATAATATATTCGTTGTGCGTCAAGTCTCACAAAAAAAGGGTTTCATGGGAGGTGCGCAAAATTTGGATGTTTTTTTACAAAATGGCACAACAAATTAAACATTTTCCACAAGTGTTATGTATTTTTGTAATCTACTCTTCAATACCTTTCATTTGATAGCCCATTCAAAATATTTTTTTTGACATGAATTATCCGCCATTTTGGATATGAACAGCATATAATTGTGAGTTCGCTTTATTTTTCCTGTGTGTGCGTCAGAACGATCTTTATTGATTTCATAATCTCTACATTAAAAATTTATTAGAATGTACAGAGTAACAGACTGACACAGGACGAAACTATAAGGGTTTCTTTTTTTTATGGTTTTACCAACAAATCCCTAAAAACAGGGCTGCAGTAATATCTAGTATGCCCTTTATTAAAACTTAACAATGAAATGGTTCAATAGGCACTCATTCTATAAGTCCAGGAGAAAGCGTGCAAAAAAGTGTCAGATTAACATCAAGCTAGAATTTTGTGTATAGGTAAATGTTTTGGTGCCTTATGAGAATATATGATCGGCTATATAATAGCTAGTCGGGGAAATAGCTTGGCAATAGGCATTTGAAAAAATACAATCCGGTGGAGAAAGGCAATGTCCAAACCTTTTTGGTGGACAATGTGATTTTCATGATCCTGAGTACGAAATTAGAGTTAGTAGACAAAATATCAAGTTGATGATAAATTGTCACTTAATAGGTGANGATACATATCTTTTGCTCCACCCTGTATTTAAAAAAAAAAAAATAATAAAACTAAAAGAATTTAATGTAATAGTCTAAGATCCGGTATAAAATAAAATATTAATTTTAATAACGTTATATTCTAATCGATATTCTATTTAATTTAATGTGAAGTTTTTTATTAATAAGGAAAGTCTTCAAAGATTTCCAACAAAATAATTCGTTAGAAGTAAGGAGGGGGGGGGGACAATCATAATTTTAGGACTTAGCAGTGACAAAACTTTTTCTTCTTCTTTAAATACCTTTACATGTTATATCTGGAAAGTGTAATTTATTTTAGTTTGATGTCTCTTACTTTGTTAGGGGTAGATTATATAGGTTTTGTATCTTGCAAGGACAAAGACACAGGCAGACCTATGAGTTTGCTATGAGCAAAACATTTTACATAATTTTAAATATATTCACCGTTTAGTTTCATAATATTAGATATTGAAGAATGTTTTCAGGTATCAGATCTTTTTAGTCTGATGTCTAGGGAGGAGCTTATATAATAGAAAAGTTGGTTTAGGTGGTCTATTTTATCCGATACCATTAAATACGTTTCAGTATGCCAGTCAAAAACCTGGGTATCACTTAGATATTGGACTCAAATGACTTTTAGATTCTCACAGTCAAAGATGAAATGCTCTAAGTTATCGGTAGTTGCCTGGCACAAAGGGCAGGAGGAATCTGGTGAGAATTCAAACTCTTTGTTTTTATAGTACAGGGATACTACTTTCGGAGTTGCTAGTCTTACTTAGAGGGATTAGTCTTGTTTTGGTTATGGAGCATCTGAGTTTTAGATAGTTCTCCCCAAGGAGGTTAAAGGTGGTGTGACATCTACTAAATGAGGGTGAGAAAGAGCTGTTGAGTATTCTGTTTTTATCTACGGACAGAAGGTGGTTATCTTGTTTAGCTAGAAGGGAATTTAGGGAGTTAGCAAATGTTGTGGGGTCTGTTGTTAGATCAGGGAGGGATCCAATTTTATAAAGAAAGCTTTTATAATATAGTTTGTCACTTTAAAGGTTATTTAGTCAAATATTACACCAAATCAAAGAGGCCTCCTATTAATTGACGGACAGCCGTCAACTTGATTTTTGGTATACTGACTAATTTAGTACTCAGGATCATGAAAATCACATTATCCACCAAAAAGGGAGGGACATGGTCGCTCTCCGCCGGTTTGTTTTTTTCAAATGCCAATTACCAAGCTACATCCCCGACTAGCTATATAGCCGACCATATATTCTCATAAGGCACCAAAACATTTACTTATACACAAAATTCTAGCTTGATGTTAGTCAGACACTTTATTGCATGCTATCTCCTGGACTATATCATTAATCTGTGCAACTGAACTTACATTCAATCCTGGATGACACCTGAGTTTATTCTGAGTAACAAGCAAGGTCCCTTTCTGCACAAAAGTACCTTCCTGGCATCTTATCCTACGATGTTTTGGACGGGGACGCCCACCCTTATTTCTTGTACTTCCTCCAGCTTTTTTAGATGCTTCACGAGCTATAATACCTGAAATTTAAAATAATTATTCTATTTAAAAAGTCATACGTTACTATATGATAAAGCAAAATCAATTTATTATTATTAGTCTTAATGCTATTTGGTTGGTCTAGGTCCTTACAGGCTTTAGTAAAAAGTTAGCTCATTTGGCTAAAATGTTGAAGTTTTTTTTTAATATATAAAAAAAAAAACAATGATTAACTTTTAATATATATTTTCTTTTTTAGCCTTTTTTTTACTAGAAGTTTTGGGTTTTTTTCAAATAAATTGGGCATTTCATGTCCCTGGCCTTTGAAGACGTGTAACTCAGAAACTATACGGAAATTTTTAATTTTAATTAATGCGTTCTTTTAAGGAGAATGAAAGGAACATTTTTCTGCTTTTGAATTTTAAATACAACAATCAACAAAATTTTTAATCAATTTAAAAAAAATAAAATGTCACGTACGTTACTGTCCCCGGGTATATGTTCTAATTTTCACAATGATTTATCGATATGTTATAGTTGTTAGATTAAAATAAAACTTGGTTCAATTTTTTATATTAGCCTTGGCTACAAGAGTCTATAACAGAGTTCCTTCTATTTGAAACGAAGGTATTGTTAGAAATCAGAATATAGCTGTCCCTAACTTTGGTGTGAAAAACTACGTACCGAATAAACTGCATATGGTGGGGAGGGAACAAGGGGGTTGGAACTTATGGATGACGTTTTTAGACCCGTTGATGTGTACAGTTGTACCTTAAGTTGGCATGTTGCTGTCCTTTCATCAGGAGGGACGCTATATCACGTCAACTAAAAAAACATGGCGCATATTTTAATTCTATGTCACATACGTTACCACCTTCTCACTATGAAATGTTATTAATATTAAAATTTAATTGTTGTTAAGTAATAGGTTTTTGGATTCTTATCTTAACGAGTCTAATTATTTTAGCTAATAATGTTTTTTCATAGATATAAATTTAAAATAGATTTTGATTGTCACGTACGTTACCTGTCACGTACGTTATTTTTTAGAATTTTTTTGGTAACTTAGTATGTGACTAAATTATAATTTTATTATCAAATGAGTTTCTTGTCACGAATTATCAACATTACATGAAGAAAAACGTTTGGAAGAAAAATTGGGAATTAATTGTGATACAAATAATTTTTACTCCTGTTATACGATCTTTTTTTAAAATAATATTTTTTTATTGTCATTTCTATTATTTTGCATAAAATCGTTTCTTTTTGCAATGATTAAAGTGCAATGATTTTTCTTAAAAATTATCAACATTTCACTAAGAAAAATGTTTGGAAGAAAAATTGGGAATTAATTGTGATCCAAATAATTCTTACTCGTGTTATACAATCTTTTTTTTTTAACTTACCGTAAAATCTCGCGTATAATACGCACTTTTTTCCTTCCAAAATAGGGGTGCGTATTATACACGAGTGAAAAAAAAAAAATCTTCGTTTACAACTTAAATTTTACCTCAAAAATTGAAAACAATAAAAAACATAAACGTAAACATACTTTTTATTTTTAACAAAAACTGATTTTTATGTATCTTATCGTATATATATTTTGCGGTTACCATACTTATTTTTATTCTGTTTTTTAGACAGAAAGACTTGTTATCGTCATAATTATGTTATTTTATTTCGCTAGTTGATCAAAGTCATTGATAAAAGTAGATAGAAGATAATTTTTTGTTTATCTCCAACACCAGTACCGCCGTGAGATTACACAGGTGATAACACTATGAGATTACACCGGCCTGATAACANAGGTAAGTATTAAATAGTGCAGTTTTCAATGGTAACGTTTGTGACATAAAAATTACGACTTTAAATATACAAAAAAAAACTGTTAAAAAATCAGGATGCATAGAACTCGCGTATAATTGCCTGAAAACATAATTAGGATAGTAAAGGGACCAGGATGTATCAAAAGTGTCGAAATTTTCTTACTTTTATTTTTTTATTTTTCGGCATTTAGAAAAAGCCAAATGCCCAATTTATTTGAAAACGACCCTTTTATCATTCAAAGAGAGTCAAATACCATATTCCTTGTTGCACTTTTCCATAATTTTTCACTAACTGTAATATCAAATAGAAATTTTCAGAAACACAAGGCCAGTGTAAGAACAAATCTGAGGAAAATAATCGTGATGAAGGGGTACAGATCAGAATCCATTTCTAACAAGTCATTCTTCCATATAAAACTTATTTAAAAAGCAGCCTAAGAAATAAAAATATAATAGCCAGGCTCTATTACTTCATCACAAAACCAGTTTCACCTCAAAAAGATTATAGTTGGAATAAAAAAGAAATGGTAGAGTAAGATGGTTTAAATAAAGGAAAACATTTTGTAAATATTAATTTAAATATAAATCAATTTACATTAGTAAATTAATTTGACATACCTATGTAAATGTCAAAATTATTAATAGTTAAGTTAAATTTACAACTGAGTAAACAGTTCAGTAAAGTAAAATTTTAAAAAAAATATGATTGTAAATAGTTGTTCATAATTCAATAACTACATACTCTTCTAAATAATCCAAATTACAATTATCAATAACTACAGGAGACATACAGAGAAAAATACACCCCCGCTCCGGGAATCGAACCACTAGACTAACTAAAAATTTAAAAATTGAATTTGTAATAGATGTACTAGGTACAGGTACTAATTGAGTACTTTACAATTATAAGCGTTAATTCTCGGTCTAGTTCTGTTGCCGTGAATATTTGGCTCTCTAGATTTGTAGGATAAGATTTAAAGCTTGGATTCGGGAATATGTATCAGTTACGACAGAGAAGAATCCATCTCCCGTATAGCTCAGATGGTAAGAGCACCTGTACGGTAAACAGAGGTCCCGTGGTTCGATTCCCGGTGCGGGGGTGTATTTTTCTCTGTATGTCTCCCGTAGTTATTGATAATTGTAATTTGGATTATTTAAAATTTAATCTTTCCGTAGTAATAAAACTACCAAAAATTTAAAAATTGAATTTCTAATAGATGTACTAGGTACAGGTACTAATTGAGTACTTTACAATTATAAGCGTTAATTCTCGGTCTAGTTCTGTTGCCGTGAATATTTGGCTCTCTAGATTTGTAGGATAAGATTTAAAGCTTGGATTCGGGAATATGTATCAGTTACGACAGAGAAGAATCCATCTCCCGTATAGCTCAGATGGTAAGAGCACCTGTACGGTAAACAGAGGTCCCGTGGTTCGATTCCCGGTGCGGGGGTGTATTTTTCTCTGTATGTCTCCCGTAGTTATTGATAATTGTAATTTGGATTATTTAAAATTTAATCTTTCCGTAGTAATAAAACTACCAAAAATTTAAAAATTGAATTTCTAATAGATGTACTAGGTACAGGTACTAATTGAGTACTTTACAATTATAAGCGTTAATTCTCGGTCTAGTTCTGTTGCCGTGAATATTTGGCTCTCTAGATTTGTAGGATAAGATTTAAAGCTTGGATTCGGGAATATGTATCAGTTACGACAGAGAAGAATCCATCTCCCGTATAGCTCAGATGGTAAGAGCACCTGTACGGTAAACAGAGGTCCCGTGGTTCGATTCCCGGTGCGGGGGTGTATTTTTCTCTGTATGTCTCCCGTAGTTATTGATAATTGTAATTTGGATTATTTAAAATTTAATCTTTCCGTAGTAATAAAACTACCAAAAATTTAAAAATTGAATTTCTAATAGATGTACTAGGTACAGGTACTAATTGAGTACTTTACAATTATAAGCGTTAATTCTCGGTCTAGTTCTGTTGCCGTGAATATTTGGCTCTCTAGATTTGTAGGATAAGATTTAAAGCTTGGATTCGGGAATATGTATCAGTTACGACAGAGAAGAATCCATCTCCCGTATAGCTCAGATGGTAAGAGCACCTGTACGGATTAATAGGAGGTCCCGTGTGGGGGTGTATTTTCCTCTGTATGTCTCCCGTAGTTATTGATAATTGTAATTTGGATTATTTAAAATGTAATCTTTCCGTAGTAATAAAACTACAAAAAATTTAAAAATTGAATTACATACTCTTCTTTTTTGTAACTACAAGTTACTAGAAGGATAAGTAGTAGAAAGTAATATTATTAGTTATTCATTTTCCCAACCAAAAAAGTATTGTTTTTACCCAGAAAATCTGAAACCAAGATTTCAACAGTTATGACCCTTTTTGGATTTTTTTAAGACGATTTGAGTTAGGTTTTTAGCTGGATATCCATCTGTATGTCTGTCTCTGACACATAACTACCTCAGTTTTTAAGCTAGAGAGATGAAACTTAGTTCTAAATTTAGTTATTATAATATGTAGTTGAACTGCCCAGAAAATCGTTAATTTTTGACTTCATTAACCAATTTTGCCAAGTTAGCAAAAATTTGTAAAAATCTAAAAATGTACAATTGCATTAAAATTTGCACCGTTTATACCTCTTTATAAGACAAACATTTCCACTGAATTTCGTTTTATTGTCTGACTCCATTTTGAAACTAAATAATTGAAAATAAATATTAAGACTAAGAATTTCCCACCAATTATTTTATATAAGAAAAATATGTACTCCATATTTTAACCTAATATCTGTTGTTATTTTGAAATTATTTGGGAAGTAAAAGTTCCGAGACGCTCCAACTCCGATTAATTTTTTTTTTTTAATTTTTCCACACATGTTTAATTATGTTATTGACAAGAAAAAATATTTACTTTATTAAAAAATATCAAGAAACCAAAATAAGAAATAGAACTGTCTATATTTTTCTTCCAGCAAATATTTGAGAGTATCTTTATTATAAATTAGTTTTTACTTCCTCTACACCTTCTTCTAGATCTGTCTGTTAGTTAACTCTGACATTGTTCTGCACAGTTTGTTCTGGTTTCTGATATTCTCCATTAGAGCAAAACCAATGATTTTACATTCTGAAGAGCTAACGGATCTAGAGAGAAAAAATGAATAATATCTTTTAAGTATAGGTTCCTAAGTTTTTGACTTTCTTAATTTTTATAGTTTCTCTTCTATCCTTTTACAGTACTCAATAATTAGATTTATATGCTTTATGAGGCATGGCACAGGCGAATGTAAGCTCTGCAGAAAGGCAGTCAAGAGGCACAATAAAAACCACAAGCGATTATTATTTGAAGCGAGGTTCTTAAATTCATCAAATTATGCAGTAATGTTTACACCCGATGATAATTTGAAGTGTAACTTGCAGTAAAAGGCGACCGATTTAGTTTAAATCTAGCATACATTTTTTTACAAATGCTCAGGCTAAGTTCGCTGGACAGTATTATCTGGTCTAGCAGTTTGCATGTAATACTCGCATGGAATTTCAGGACAGGAAAAGATTCTATTATCATCTATTCAATGATACTAAAATAGTTCTTTTGTATTTTGTCCTTTTAAATTGTTACTATGTTCACACATCGGAAACAGTTTTGAAAATGATCCGCTCGTTCAAAACGCTGTATGAACGGAGATCGACGGATCAAATCGGTTTAGATCCGCTCCACCAAAAATACATTATCGGATTGGGGGATCGAATTCAAAACGCTCATATGAACAGGTCGTGGAGGGGATAGAGATATCAGGTTATTTTACTCTTTTCCACTTTTTAAGTTCTTTGTTTTCGTGAGCTTCCGTTTCTTTTTTTTAAATTGCAAAAACGTTGTAAAACATAAGTTAATACTATAAAGAATCTGTAAAAACTTTTAATAACTTTTAAATAAATTGTAAAAATATGCGGACATATTAGGTAACAAGAAAGAAGGTTTTACTCGTGAAGTCACCGTTATGAAATATCAAAAACAAATATTTCGATCACCTGTAGTTTATGTTGTATGAACGCGAATTGTTTTGAAAACGAATTGGATCCGAAACACTTTCAAAACAATGTGTTAACGTAGTATGTCACTATTTACTCTAGGGAGATTATATTTTTTGATTTGCTTAAGAAATTTTTTTACTTCTAAACTTATCAAAGGTAATGGAAGCTATGTAGTCGTACTGAAGGCCAAAAAACGATTGCTCCGATTTCAAAAATTCAAGACTGATATCCATTTCAGATAAAAAGGAACATTTTTTTGGTCTCATATTTGTCTGTCGTTCTGTTTTTGTGAATCACATATCTTAAAAACTATTCATCATATTATGTTAGTAAACATTTAGATGGTAGGTCATAATTAGCCTATTGCTAGTCCCATATAAGTTACAAGTTGTAACCTTCTGCGTTGATTTGCGTTAATTTTACTTTTTCCTTCAGTTTTTTTTGCAAAAAAAAGTTAGAAAGATTATCTTAGAAAGATTATCTATAATAATAACTAAGTAGTAATTTGTGTAAAATTCAATCTACTATAAATATTTCACTCATTTCTAACTAGTAGATACAGAAGATAGAAAAAAAGGATGTTTAAAGTTTCTATAAAGTTCTATTGTGAAATTATAAAATTGTCCATACCTGAATTAAAAATAATCTGCTGAGTCTTCGCTAATAATTCTCGTCCAATTATTGAATTTAAAAACATTTTGCCAAAATCATAAGATAAATTAATGTATTTATCAAATTTTCAAAATATAACCTGTAAGATAACCTAGGGAGGTTTTGTGCCATCGATATCAGTGTTGCTCATTGCTCTTTCTCATATGTGTCTGAATGGTGCTGCTTTCTGGCTAGCGGTGCTTCTAAAAACTAGTTTTGAGTAATTTTTATTCTAGTACCTATTCTAATGGGCAAATATATAATATACAGAATTTGACGTTAGGACAATTACAGAACCAATCACACTAGAGCCCTGAAATTAGAAAGTTAGCTTCCTTTAATGGCATAAACGAATTTAGTTAAATTTGGACTTTTCTTATCGGCCCTTTTAAAGACCATTTGACTCCGATGATTCGATTAAGACGCGGGAGAGGGGGGATACAGAAGGAAGATACCCTGCTTATTCCGGAAGGTTAACTTTTAAAACTGTTTGCCCAGTAGTCGTAGTCGATTACTAACCTTGGTTCATTGCAAATTATTTTATCTAAGAAGAGGTGGGTATAGAAAAAGGGGGTAGGAATTTAGGAAACTTCTCTAGACATTCTTGCTTAGAAAAGAAACTTCAATGTTTCTGGACAGTAGTTTATAAACCCATTAAATTTTACTTAAATATAACACACTCCGTAGTAAAACACGGGAATCCAGCTAGTGATGATATATAATGGCTATTCCTCATAATATATATTTACGTGAAAATGCGAATAAGAATTTTGTTGATATAACCCGTACATCTGACACGAAAGAAATTGCTAAGGAATAGGTAAGCTTTGCGTCAAAAATGTTGTCCTATACTTTGAATTTCCGGTAGGGGCTAAACTATGGCGTTTTGCACCGTTGCCTGTTCTCATTGTCTTGACTAAACCCTAATTTTACAGAACCCTGACAAATGTATTTAAGAAGAGGACATTGTCGAGTGTTAAATTGAAACGGTCTGTATTAGACATTAACTTCAGTGTTTTNTAAAATCTTTGCTGACTCATTAGGAGTGGTTAATGACGTCATAAATATCCCATTTTCAATAGGGATCATCGTCTCAACGATCTTGAATTTTGGAAGTTAGCTTCCTTTAATGACATAGACAACTTTTGTAAAAAGGACTTTTCCTATCGGCCTTTTTAATTTATCATGATTCAAGATCACATCATTTTATAAACGATCATACATCATACCAAATACAATGATCTTAATTTAGAGTTTAAATGAAGTAGCGAGAGCTATGAAAGCGGTCTTGGTTTCAAATACTTTAATGGCCTCTATCTTAATTTAAAGAGCCGATAGAAAGAGTCCTTTTAGTCTGTTAAGAAGCGAATAAATATAACTAAAACACACTGTAGTAAAACTCGGGATTTTAGAACTTAGAAAATTAAAAATTAATAAAACTATTTCTTTTATCGAAACAAAAATCGAAGACAATTTTTATGATTACATAGTTGAATACCTTCGTTGAATGTCGAAGCAATATTTATGTATAAAGTAATAAAGGAATTTTTAATATATTTATTAGTGAGTTATGTCACTAAATAGCTTTAAATGGAGGGCGCAGAATAGCTTTGTTTTTAGGTAGGAGAAATGAAAAACCAACAATCGTTGTTAATTTAATTTTTTAAAACCACATAAACACCAAAAAATACATTTTCAATTATAAAAATTATATTTTATTTTATACATTTATCATATATCATATATCGTGCTATTACATAAAGGTATTTAATAATAATAAAGGTATTTAAATTGGTCATTTTATTTGAACATACAATTCGAAATAAATTGTTTTTATTGTTTTGCAGAATTTTGATTCTGTTCATTTGGAGATAAATTGGGTAACTTAAAGGAACTGAACACAATAAAAGAGCTCTTATCTTGGACAAAAAAAGTAATCATTGTCTGATGGTCTTCAATCTGAAAACTATTTTTTATTTTGCAACAGTTGTTTATTTTTATAAAATAGTTTAAAATTATTAAGATCAATGCTATTCATTATAAGCATGCAAAATTAAAATGACTAAATGAACAATACCATTTTCTGATTTTTTGTAGTTGATTCTATTTCCCGCTAGATTGCAGCACTGTCTTTAAAATGGAATCTTTTATACATGCACTAAAGACAACATTTTAATCCATGGAACATCATCCTGCTGCTTTTAGATATCTATTAATCAAATTCTAATTATATGATTTTCTGATTTGTTGTAGTTGATTCTATTTCCCGCTAGATTGCAGCACCGTCTGTAAAATGGAATCTTTTATACATGCACTAAAGAATTAACATGGAACAACATCCTGCGGCTTTTAGATTATCTATTAATCTATTTGTTGTGATGAATGGCAGGGGGTTAGCTTATAGATTCTTATTATTTATTATAAATATTTATCCGTGGCACGACAGCTTGAGAGTAGAGTGAGCCTGCCAGACGGCTTATACGAGTACACCTATATCCTATATCTAGTGAAGGGTAGCACGGATTTTGATAAATTATTTCTAAACAATTTGTTTAAAATTGATTTTACTACCATAAAATAATTTGTTTAATAACATCAGCTAGATAATTGTTTGAATAAAAATGTAATAGTCACTTAGTCATTTCATGTTCATGCTTGCCTAATATCAAAATTAATATTTTTTTCCAATAAGATCTATTGTTTGCGCTTAGCCTGATCTTTAATTTTTCATAAATTAGTGAAAAACTCCAAATAATCTATTGTTTCGATATTTTCTAATTAAATCAATTTGATGTAAATTTTGCCAATTATAAAAAAAAAATTATTACGTAGATATATAGTTATTTATTTTGCTAAAAGGGTTTAATCAGAGGGTGTAATATTGTGGACCTTAATTTTACGTTTCTGTACGATGTAAGAAGTAAGAAATGAAACCTTGTATAACGACTCTGTCTGTCTGTCTGTCTGTCTGTCTGTCCGCGTTGGTGTCTGTCCGTTGGCATGTTTCAATTCACAAACTACTATAGCTAGGAACATGAAATTCGGCACCTCTGTCTGTCTGTCTGTCCGTTGCTTGTTTCAATTCACAAACTACTATAGCTAGGAACATGAAATTCGGCACACAGGTGCATCTCAGTATTTGTGACAACTGTTTGTCATTTGTTACATTTAGTTTTCACACTTAATATACCAAGATGGCGGCTAATTTGGCGGGTGTCTAAAAAAAATTTTTTTCAGTCACTTGAACATGTTTATACGTCAATTTAAAGGTCTTGAAGTGTAGGAAAAGAATATGTAACTATTAAAATTTTACACGTATTAATTTTAAGTTAATCATACTGAAACCGGTGATTATAGCCTCACGTACACGAAGCGCGCTTTTTTTTTTTTTTTTTTTTTTTTTTTTTTTTTTTTTTTTTTTTTTTTTTTTTTTTTTTTTTTTTTTTNTAAATTGTTAAGGTGCCTAAAATGCCCGTTTGGATTTTTCCCCTTCCTCAAGTCTCATATTTCAAAATCTAGTATAGATTTATTTTAATTATAAAATTAAGTTAATATATAAAATGAAATGTGTTCATCCTATTTTTTCTCAGCTGATTGAGCCTTCTGCTGGAATCCCTTTCTCCTGGTGACTGCCTCCACATACAGCTGTGATTGTCTTTTTAAGTAGGCTCTAGTCGGTACATCCGATGGAGCTTCTCTCTGCGCCTTCTTGACTCTCTTGACCTCTAACAACGAGTCTAATATACCGCTTGGATCCAACTGAAACAAACATTTTATTAATCCTGATTAAAAAAGAGAACACATATTTCCAATACAACTCGTACTAAACTTTCTCAACCCAAACATAAGAACATAATAATATGTATTTACTTAATCCAGTTTTTTCCCATTTTTTAGTTCTTTCGGATTTTTATTGTAACATTTAATTATTACTGAACGTTTTGACAAAATATACTATAAATATAATTCCTCTTTATTGGTTTTTATTTGTTCAAATACAACCAAAAAAATACCCCCCCCCCCCCTCCTTAATCACTATAATATAACGACAATTAAAATTTTGAAGTTATTCATGCTAATACCTTATGGTGAGGCGATGGAAAATTTACTGAAAAAATGTAATTTACCTTGTCGTTATTACCGATAAAAAACATTGTGACCCCACGGGAATCGAACCAGGTCGAATAAAATGCATAATTATATTAAGGGTATACTTCACTGTGATTTTTTAGATACTTCTTTAAATCTATTGACTAACACTAATAAAATAATTAATATATTTTTAAGTTTTAATTTAAAGTTATTTTACCATTGTAAATCATGCTGGTACGAGAAAGAAGTACCCAGTGGTTACCCTATTTGGCTTGTGCCACTTTTATTATTATTAGTATAAAATATTCATGCAGAATAAGACAATTAAACACTTGTTTCGTGATGTGTGAAGTAGACTAAAGTAAATAGTTGTATGAGATAGGTGATGTAAGTAAGTAGTAAGTAATAGAATTCGATAATATTATATTATAACTAGCTGGATGCCCGTGCTTCGCTACGGAGTGTTTTTATATTTGATAAGTTTATAAACTACCAGGAAAGCATACAAATTATTTTACTATGCGAGAATATCTAGATTCTATCCCTCCGCCTTATATCACCCTCCTCTTTGATAAGATAATTTGCAAATATCCTAAATCTATCCCCCTCCTAAATGAAAATATGTCAAAACTGAACATAACAACAATTACTGTACTCTTTAAGATCATTTCAACGATATGCATCATGAAGATGAAGGGTATTCATTACTTGTACCCCGTACCCCT
>KZ651263.1:181450-197949 GCA_001010745.2 Gerris buenoi | reverse complement strand
AAAAAAAAAACGAAAAAAGAAACCCTTATAGTTTAGTTCCTGTCTGTCACTCTGTACGGTTCCAATAACTTTTGAATCAAAACAGATGGAAACATGAAACATTCCAGTATTAAAGATTGTTTTAAGGCGCAAACAGAAAAAATGTAGCGAACTCAAAATTATCAGATGTAACTGTTAACAACAGCTACAAAGCCAAAATGGCGGATAATTTTACGAGCCATTTTGTCAAAAAACATTAAAATTTTCTGTTCCCCGCCTAAAACTATATTTCTGCTGTTACTAACAGCATAAAAAATATGTAAAATAGTAAAATTTGCTGTTTGATGGGCCAAAGAAAAAAAATAAGAATAGCAACTTGATCGGATTTACTGGGAATCCCAAATGGCGGATAATTCCTGTTATGGGGGAAAAAAATTATGAGTGAGATATCAAATGAAAGGTATTGAAGAGTTTATTACAAAAATATATAACGCTTGTGGAAAGTGTTTAATTTTTCATGCAATTTTGTCAAAAAAAATTTGGTGTCCCCCCCCCCCCTTATACAAATTTCATGTTTACTGTACCAACGAAACCCTTTTTGCGTGAGACTTCACGCCCAACCAATTTTAGGTTTCTGTACAAAGTAAAAAAGAAACCTTATATAACGGCTCTGTCTGTCTGTCTGTCTGTCCGTCCGTTGGCTTATTTAAACTCATAAACTACTATAGCTGGAAACATGAAATTGGGCACACAGGTACATCTCGGCATTTTAGACAATTGGACAAATTTTTGAGTTTTTACACCTAATATTTCCAAGATTGCGGCCCTTCCAATATGGCGGGTGACCAAAAAAAAGTGTTTAGCTATTTTTACCATGGCATGTTATACATCAATTTGAAGGTCTTAAAGTGTAGAAAATAAATTTGTAATAATTAAAATTCCACACTAAATATTTTCAAGATGGCGGCCAATATGGTAAATGACTAAAAAAAGTTTTTAGTTACCTTGACATGTTATACATCAATTTAAAGGTCTTTAAGTGTAGAAAAAGAATATACAACTATACACTTAATATTAAAATTTAATCTTACAGAAAACGGCGATTATCGCCTCACGTACTTACGTGAAGCGCGCCTCACTTGTTTTTTTAGTTAACTTTACACGTTTTTTTGCGCTATGAGAGTTTGACGGTACTCCAGACCGGTGTGGGAAAATTAATAAAATATGCTGCGGCATAAACCTGGGACAATCAGAACAAATTAAATGTTGCCAAATAGGGTACTTGCCTGGACGGAATTTATTAGATTAATGAAGTCTGAGCGACGCAGAACTGATGTAAGGTTGAGAGAACACCCGCTCTACAGGTCTCATAGCTGCAACCTTTTAACTTATTATCTAACTGCTACACACTGGTGTGGGTACCGAGGGGAAAATGATCTTACCTATCTACCCTCCACCTTGTATGGAAAGAGTCGGGAGTGAAAAGAGAATTGCATCTAAATCATTTTCTTACACAAAAGTTCTCACAATTTTGCTATAATGTCAAATTACTATTAAAGTTTAATAGGACAGCTCCCTTTTGCTGATATCCCTTTTTAGAAACACATTTATCTTATAAAAGAGATCTTCCTTTGTGTGAAAAACTGATAATCAAAATATAAAAAGAAAATAGCAATTTAATAAAATAATGATAATATAAAAAAAATATAATGCTTCCCACACACATTTTAATGTCAGTCTTTGAAATTGTATTCATTTATAAAAAGAAGCAGCTTGCCTTTGATTGATTTTTGTCGACGTATTCTTAAAAATATACATTGATCTGTTATACACATATGTAAAAGATTCCCTTTATTTTGGAGCGCACTGTACATCTTAAGTTCTAAAGGTCAAGCAAGTTCTGTTTAAATTTTTCGCCTCCATCTCATACTATGCCGTATCTATCAGGCAGTTCATTACATATATATGAACTGCTGATGTAACTCGAAAGTGGGAAAAAATAAACGCAAATGCGTCTTGAATTTTTTTTTTTTTAACGTGCTCATGAAACGCAGTTAAATTGATAACTTAACTGCTGATTCATCAACATCCTTTTAGATCCCCCATTCCGAGTTTTTATTTCTTATTCAATTGATACTCAATAATTGGGGGAGGAATGGATTTTTATGTTATGTAATGCTCATTTTTGCATATTATTTCAGTAAATTTCATACTTTTGTATTCAGGGTATGCTATATACTTCTTTACATAAATGATTTATTTCATTTTTCATTGGTTTTTCAAAGAGAGTTCCAAGAAGTTTGGTTAGAGTAGAAGCTGGAATTTTTGTGAAGGGGAATTGAAAATGGCACCTAGTTTTGTGAATCACAGAAGTTAAGTTTAAGTTTAGAATTAATTTAAATCCATTTTATAAGGTGATCATCGTCATTTCAAATTTTAAAACCTCAAAGAGCACGTCAGCTCTAAAAATTTCAAAATTAAAATTGTGATTTTTTTTGCGCTCTAATTTTAAATTTAAAGCTTTATATATTCCTCATATTAATTTAAAAAAAAATCGGACGTGGGTAGTTAAAGAAATTTTCCTCGCAAAATAATCCCAAAATACGGCAGATATTAGGTTGAAATATTTCTAAATTCAGTAGAAATGCTTATTTTATAAAGAGGAACAATTGCTACAAATTTCAGACCTATCAGATTTTTTTTTTTTTTTTTTTTTTTTTNTGGTTGTGGGCAACATTTGCGGCTCTTCCTTGAGTTAAGTACGTAGTACGAGTAAGACTCCTATTAAATATTTAAATAATTTATTTTTATTAATATTTCAGATTTTTTTTTTTTTTTTTTTACAAAATTTTGCTGACTCAGCAAAATAGGGTTTGAAGGGAATTTGGAAAATGTGGATGTATATTTTGATCTTGTTGAATTTTGTACTTTATGTTAAACAGTTTCTATCGTTACTTCATTTGTTGATATTAGCGAAAAGGTTCCGAAATTATTTAGCATTATATTTTAGCGTTTCTTTGTTCAGTTTAAAGTCAATATTTTTAATATGGCAGCTAATATCAAAACGAAATTCAGTGTAAATGATTGCATTGTAAAGAGATATAATCGGCGAAAAATTCAGCTCAATCGGAAATGTTTAGTTCTCTATTTCTAAAATGTTATTACCAGTGATCAATTTATAAAAATTGTACTACAAAATCTTTTAAGATTGAAGAAAATGGATCCGAGGCAACTGGAAAAATCTTTCTCATAGAAACATTTGGTTTCGGTGTTCACCATGCTTCTACATCTTTTATGCGATCTTATCTTGAAAACTAGGAAACTTTTTCACGGTTAATTGTTTGTTATGATAGTCCTTATTGGGCCTATCTCTTAATGCGTTCTTATCTCGAAAACTAAGAAACTTTCTCATGGGTATGTATTTGTTCTGATTTTCCCCATTCTTCAACATCTTTGCGCATTCTTATCTTAGTTTTTCTTTATAGATATATTATATTTTTTAGTCTTTTCTAAATGCTTCTGTGCTCTTTTGAGTTCTTATCTCGAAAACCCAGAATACTTTCTCATAGATATATTTGTTGTAAATGCCCCTATTCGTGTATATATTTTTTAGTCAGTACATCAGCAACTAAATTTTCTTTTTAATATACCATTTTTATGAAAACTTTTTTTTTTTAAATGGTTGTTTTAGAAGAGCAAAACCCTCAAATTTAGAGTTAAATTGATTTATCTTTATCGCCTTGAGATATGATGTACTAAATTTTTTCATTGGATAGTTTTTGCGTGCAACATTGCGTCCCCACGTCGTATAATTGGCTGAGTGGTCACGTGATTATTAGAGTAGTTGTGTTTTGGTTGCAAGCTGGGTCAAATATATTTGTTGGATACCAACAGTCCATTTAACTTTTATATTTTACCTTGTTTAATTTTATAGACGCATTTTACCCTTGACAGACGTCATACTAGACAAAAACAAAACGTACAGACATTACAAGACGATACAATGCTTCGTCTTCTGGACCGTTGGTCCAAGCTTTCTCTTAATAACAAGCTTAAAATTTATAATGAAGTCTTAAAACCAGCTTGGAGCTACAGCTTGGAAGTGTGGGGTAGCACCAAACCTTCCGATTCACGACGTCTCCTAATCAACCAGTCCAAGATCCTAGGAAAAATCACTGATGCTCCAATCTATATTCCAAAACTCACTCCTGTTCCCTTCCCTTCGTTCGCGATCTATTCATATCCCGATACCACACATTCCATGAATCCTTATTAGACCATCCTAATCCTCTAGTTCAACTCTTTTCTGCCCAGTATATACCAGATATTCCTCCTCGAAGCCTTAAGAGACAGTGGCCTAGAGACATTAAATATGCACATATAGAATCTTTAATTGTCCTCTTATCTTCTATATCTCATTTATATAATTATTTAAGTGTATTTAATTTTTTAGTTTATTTATTTAATTAATTAGTATCTCATTCACCTCTATCTACTTCTATTATTTTTTATTTGTAATATTTTATGTAATCCTCTCGTCAAAAAAGTGACTACCCCCACTGGACCTATTATGTTGAACAAGCCAAGCAAACTTTGTTAACTGCTACACTATAACATGTTCATAATTTTAGTTGTGTTAAACAATAAAGTGAAAAAATAAAAATAATTTCGACAGAAAAAACGTCCTGATTTCAGGGCTTTTTAAAGGATAGTATTTCCTCCCTCTTCGACCTATTGTGTCTTTTTGGGACGAAAAAGGGGGTGGGGAGGGGTTTGAGGACTTGCAAATGTTGAAAAAAGAAGAATGGGGGAGGAGGTAAGAGGTAAGACGGGAGAGCGAATGGAAACGACGCGACGTGAGGGGTTAAAGCGGAGTTGCGTAACTTAGTATATACAGCTCCGCCACGCCGCGCCGGGATACATTTTCCAAGGCGCGCCAGCGCCGCCATGTGCGCCAAATGTCATAGAATAAAATTTTTTGCAAATTTTGTCTCATTTTTTTTTTTTTTTTTTTAAATTTACTTGGCCCCCTTTAGCACTTACCCCCTCAATTAAGACTTACGAATATATGCTAGTCTGTATAATGTTCCTTTGTCTAAATAACTATTAACACACAGAAATATAGGAGGGCGCTAAAGTAAAAATGAACCACCTTAGCTTTTATAACATCAAAAAAATTTACTTGAAAAGTTGTTTAATAGTAAATGAAGTAGCCAATATAATTCATAAATAAACAAATAATGTATATAACAGATAATAATACAAATGTGCTGCCACCAACACATCGTTCAGCTCACTCGGTAAATTTTGTGTAAACGTTTTGGTGTTCTGAATGATATCCTAACAGATTGAATGGCATTGATTGTATCTCTTATTCTTCGTTTCAATGGAAATTCAAATNCATTTTTTTTTTTTTTTTTTTAATTTTCCCCTTAAAACAAACAAATATATATCTATTTATTAAAAAAACACTATTTTTGGGAGGTTTTATTAAAAATATGGGAGTTGCGGGGGATTATTTGGTGGGATGTGAAAATTTACCCCATTTCCTGAACTACCATGAATTTGTCCAGGCATGGTCCCTAGTGCATGGACTAAATGATATTGAGAAACAAACATTACTGCACAAGTTGTTTTTTATAGTCCTATACATTTGTTTTTTGTAACTTTTTTCTATCAGGAATATTTAAGGACTTAAAAAACAAATAAAAAAAAACGAAAATGAGCTGCCATTTTTCAATATGGCGGCAGTAGCACAGCTTTGATGTTAGAGGACTTTTGTATATACAACAGGAAGCTAAAGACATTACAAAGTTTCTTGATTGTACTCATTTTTTTACCCATTTTTACTGCACTAATATGTGCAAAGCGGTGTAGGGTCTGTGCAGTTGACTTCCAGCCCTCCTTACGACCAAGTCAAGGAGCACACCAGCAGGAGCTAAGACTTTATACTTCTTAAACATTTTAAATTAGTCTCAGAGTCTTAAGTTTAAATTTAATTTGATCACGCCAAGTCCGGATTGAAAATGTGAGGATCGTGCGCATCTATGCAACAGCATACAGGCCACCTCTGACATCATCGTCCCAGTGGCTAAGTCTATTTAAATATAAAGTATTAATTTACTTTAATTTATGAATTGGTCATTTTAAAATCACAGTGAATAGATGTGCGAATGAGATTGTTTTAGTGTGTTAAAATTTTTATGTATTAAATTAACCTAAATGTTGTATGAATGCTTGCGTGGATGCGAAAATTAATTTGTAGCTTGATCATATTTATTGTCTATTTACAAATTACAGACAATTCACCTCGTTAACTTAAATTCACTTCTTTCTTCTTAAAGTATCTAACATTTTAAGTGATACATTATGTCATATGGTTATGCATAATTTTTTGCTCTTCCGTCAAACCTATTTTATCATTTGTTCGTTTTGATTTATTTTCCTTTTTAAGCGTATCCTTTGGGATTATTTTCACCATTTTTGAAAAATAAATTCTTTTTTGATACTCATATAAGGTTAAATCCATGTGAGCCTAACAATATTTCTATCCAATGTTATGTTAGTGTGCGTAGACGGTTGAAAAATATGTGAGCATCTGTGGGCTGCATTAGAAAAACCATACAAATTTCTACCATTCTACAATTTCTACCATTCAAAAGAGATAGGTGTTATCAAAATAATGTTGTGCGCATAAGGAAAAAAAGCAATGAACGCAGAAGGTTTGTTGTTAAAAATTCACAGTGGGCTAATTATAGCCAATCATCTAAACTTGATTAAAATCGGATGAGCCGATTATAAGATATGGGGATCTGCAAAAATGGTCGAACGACAGACTCTCTGACGGCCACGTGACCAAAACTTCCTGATGTCTGAAACGGATTTCTGTCAATGAATTTTTGAATTCGGAGACGTAAATAATTTTGTTCTTCAGAATTATCGAAATGCTTCAGTTACCTTCGATAAGCTCGGAAGCAAAACTGATGTGAGTGGTAGAATAAGTATGCTAATGGCTCCCACTGATATAAAAGATCTGAAAACAAAGCCTTACATGGTTAGTAACTCAGAAGTTGATTTCGTCATAAAAGATGTGGTTTGAAATAGAAGTAATTTAATTTTAATTAGTAAAATGTAATATTTATTAATGTTGTGTAGGTAGCGGTGGGAACAGAAAGGTATAGACAGTGTCGTGTTACTCGTGCAAGACACAACTTCCCAGGTATATAGTTACCACCCCAGTTCTCAAACACATGCCCTACACCAAATAAATATATTATTTCATTTGTCTCATTTATTAACTTATTTATAATGAAGAAAATAATTTTTCACTGGAGCCTTGTAAGGACATGCGATTATCAATTACCAAACCAAGATTTAAAACTCTGGACGAATTAATATTATCTTGTCATTGTTTCTCTCTCTAAGGTGATATGTTGCTTTAATAAACATACATGTTGGTGAAGTAGATTTCTATTCGATTTATTGAAATTAATTATAATAATTGTTCTTTTTTTTATTTCCCGCCAATAAGAAAAAAACGAATGTGAATAAATGTAAAAAGAAAAGTAAATTCTGTATAATTTATATTGTTGTAAAATGAAGCAATAAATGTTTATTTCTCAAAAAATAATATAATTTTCAATTGAACCAAAGGCTCTACGGTTTTCATTATTTCTGTCTTTTCTAGAAGTAAATATAATTCTTTTTCCAATTTTATTTATTTAATTCTACTCTTTTCCACTTAACTCTTCCACAACATGTCTTCATTTGCGATATCCCCAAGGTGGCATTCAAAAATAGAATAAAATCTATATGATTGAAAACTATATATAAGTATATATTTTCTTAGGGTCTTGCTTAGGGTTAAAACAAAAAAAAACTCCTTTTCTTAAAAAACAACTATATTTCGCCCTAACTAAGGGCTTCCTCAGGCTGGTAATATTTCTTAGGACATAATCTTTAGCAGTTTAAAAACTTTGTTGTGAAAAAACAATTATAAAACATATAATACTACGATGAATCCTCCCTGTATAACTCCCAGGGAGAGAGAGACTCTAGATACAAAGAATAAAATGAGATATATAGAATAAAATCATTGAAATTCAAAATTTGAAGCAATTCGATAAAACTATCTAGCCACAATTTTAGTTCTAAATTATAGACTTATTAGCGTCGATTTTAAATCACTGCTTTTTAGTCAAAGAATTAAACACATCTTTTATATCCCCCTCTTTCTACTTATTTGTGAAAACACATTTGCTTGAAGTAATACAATTTTTAAAGATATCTAATTATTTTGTCATTGGTCTCTTATTTCTTGTTTATATTTTGTCTTATTACTATTTTTAAGTTTATTGAGCCCTAGTTAATTTATGAGTGTGTGCCAAATTTTAAACCTTCATAGGTCAAACAATTGGAATTCTACATAGGGCACTCGGTTATATGACGATAGTTCGCTTCCTACTCCTACTTACTCTATGTTATATTCTGTTTGATCGATGCCGATGACAGATCGAAGCCAAACAATAAACAATTACATCTTCATTACACTAGCTATTTATCATCATTATATCAAGTGCTATGTACACACCTGAATACCTGAAACAAATACTAATATAATTTAATGAAGCCTGATAAATTGAACTTCTTACACTACATCATAACCAAAGGAACTAGTTGCTTTACATTTCATTCACCCTACCGCATTTATAAAAAAAAAAAAAAAAAAAAAAAAAAAAAAAAAAAAAAAAAAAAAAAAAAAAANAAAAAAACTTTACCCACAATTCCTCTAATTAAGTATAAATAAAGTATAATCTTCAATACATGTACTACGTAAATGTTTTTTACTTTTATAAAAGTAGACAGTCCGAGACAAAGCCTAGGTATTTCATATTGTTGAAACTGTATCTATTTATATTCCATAATATCTCATTTACCTAATTGATTTTTTTTTTTTTTTTAAATAAAATCAGATTTATTTTCATACATATCTCGGAAACTAGATTTTCCTCGGCAAAACAGTTTATATCGTTAGATTCGTATTTAAATGGACTACATTTGAAAAATAGTCAGAACAGTAATCGAGAAATAATTTTTTTATCAAGTTGGTAGCGCCCCCAAATTTGCAGCTAAAATTAAGTTCTTGATTTCGCCATGGGGCGTGTTTTCTGAGTAGCAATGCTGCAAATTCCGTCACAATTGGCCCATTTGTTAAGGCTCCACGCGTCTACCCCGACGACAGACGTACATTTTTAAGATCTCAAAATGAGTAAATGAGTACAAAGTTTCCTGATATACTTACTACAATACTTACTCTTTATAAGAGAAAGTAATAAATATAATAGGTATGTACGGTTTTTAATTATAAACCTGTATTTTTCGCTTTCTCGTTTTACGTAGCATACACAGGGTTAGTCAAAAGTGTATGGACACTCCAATAACTACATTAAAGTAAACAACAATGAATGAGATTAACTATAAAGTGTGGAGTCCTTCTCAATTTTGACTTACCCTGTAGAGAAAGTATTTGTGATATAAAAATTCGATTTTTAGATGTCGATAAATTTACGCGTTTGAAGGTCCCGTGAGTCCAAAAAAAAATTTTTAAATGAAGGCTATCTATGCAGATGCTTGCAGCCTAAACTACAGGAACGATTTCGTTTAATTTGGCGTATATTTGCAGAAAAATCATAGCTCTAGGTTAAATCGAGAAATGAATGAATGAAATGCTCTAAGGGGGTGCCACTCCCTAACTCCATTATCTCTGAAAAAAATATTTCTCAAAAATTGATCAGACGATATCGATTGGAAAATTCTAAAAAGTAGTCCATTTTAGTACGAATCTAACCATTTAAGTTTTTATCCTGGGTAAAATATACTTCCTAAGAAAAATAGCTTCAAACACAGACGATGAGACGCCCAAGTTCAATTCCCTCTTTCCGAGATATTGATATTGAATGAAAATAAATTTAACAATGCTGAAAATCCAAACAGGTCAACAGGTTCTTGAAAACAATCACCTTTCACTATCCAACCGGGTCTCATTATATTTGAATTTGAAGATAATTCTACACACTGTAATTAATAACAATTTAATAAAATATTTTCGTGATTTTAACTCAGTATCTCTACGTATATGAAACATTTTTGATATAAATGTCTCGTTAAATCTTATGCTTCTATTATCTATTAAAATTCTATAACCCTGAAGTCAGTTGGTTTCCACAATTCATAATGATAATATTTCTAATTCCTAAGGAATATAATATAACGTATTTCGAATATATTTCCTAACGCCTAAGACTAAAAATATATTCAAACAATAATTCATTGAGTATTTTTTATTTGGGTTGGGCTTCTTAATAATTATACTTGATTATGTTTAATATTTCCCCGTTTAGCCTTTTTGGATAATTTTTATTTTAATTTTAAAAAACAATTTTGAAAAACCACGTTGGCACGTTTTTTTTGTGTCTCCTCTGGCTAATACAAATTGCGATAAAATATTGTAACTCCTTCGTTAGCGAATGATGTTATATTTATGTAAAAATGTTGCTGTTTGCTGTTCAAGTTGTCGTGGGGCATGACAGTGCATCGGAAGTTAGTTAAAGGTTGAGGTGATGTCGAAGGCATATGGCATGCGGGCGTCTATGGCATGCAGCTCGGTCTCCTTATTTGAATGAATCCTAAATCTGTGCTGAATAGTTAGTAGGTTGTCCGTCGGATAGCGCTAGTTTCTTCCAGCCTGTTGATTCCCCCACTACCTGTTGTTCCAGCAGTTCTAGTCTCCCCACTCTTGGCATCCTTACATTAAATAACTTGCATTATAACTTTTAATAATATTTTCTATGTTTGTTATATGTTAGAAATAGTCTAGGAATAAGTTTTGATTAGGTTTGATAAGTTTAACGTTGATTAGGAGAGCTTATAAAGCGAAGGTATAAAGGCAGGACGGCGAGAGTGGGGGAAGGAGGCAGGACTCCCTCCATAATACCGTTCTTAGCAAGGCAGCAGATGTCCCCGAACCGCGCTTACGGACGCGTACTGCTATGTCTTTTCCCACGTGATTCAAAGTGTGCTTAACTTCTAACTTAACCCACCGCTAAACCGAGTGCTTTTACGTGTGTGCTTCGTTCAAGTGATATTTATTATCAGTGCTTGTATTTGTGCGTAAACGTAATACCAACTAAATGTGAACTCCTGACCAATACATTGGATTAACGCTTCTCTAAAGCATGAAGCGGACATTGGATTATTTTATGTACAGCCTACTTCTCGCTTGTTTACTACCCGCTGCCGTTTCAGGTAATAACATCATTTATTATTTAGATTACTTAGTTAATAATTTACATTATCTTTAAATAAAATACATTAAAAAAACTATAAAACATTAACATTATTATTATAGTAAAACAAAAACAACATTCATACATCCCGTTAACTTAAAATTAAAAAATGCATTCCATTCAATTTCATTAATTGTAATAAAAAAACAACATATAATTATATTTAAATTTAATCCGAAAGTTTCAGTGTATACAAAAGAATGTTTAACGGTGTTTAGATGGTATCAGTACGCCGCTTACAAACCTACCGATTTGTTTACATGCCAAATGAGTGTATTGTCTTTCCCTTCCATAGTCCACTAGTACGCTTATACTGTATTTTCTTTGTAATAATTATATGTACTTTATGTCTGTTGGAACACAGATTTCTTATCATATTATTTTATTGTTTACTAGGGTTATATTGTATGAATGTTATAGTAATAAATAATCCGTGTNTATTTATTTTATGCCTGTTGATCACAGATTTCTTATCATATTATTTTATTGTTTACTAGGCTTATATTGTATGAATGTTATAGTAATAAATAATCCGTGTTTTAGTTTAAAAACATGATTTATTTGTTTACATACTACTTTTCTGTTGTTTACTCAATAGAATAATACCTATACATACGTTATATGCTCTCGATGTCATGTTTGTGTTTGAGCATTTCTTGATTATGTATCCCGTTTACAAATAATATTGGTGATTTTTTTTGTAACTAGAACAATCGTCACCATAGCAACAACCCTGAAGGCACCTGAGTTAAGGAGTAACCAATTGTTTATCCTTAGTGAGGTTATAGGTAGAGTAGGTTCTAGCGTAATGTCGATGCTACATATTATGTATTATGTTCTTTATAGCGCTAGGGTACGTAAAGCAATCTTCTACTACATAGTTCATAGTTCGTTTAGGAATTGTTAAAACAATAAATTTTGAAACCAACCTTAAATTATATAGATTAGCATTTGAAGATAGTAAATTACATACTTTATTGATCTTTTAATTATTCAATACTAAAAAGTTTCGATCTTATTACCTATTGATTAAAAAAAATCAATTTATTGTCCAACTCTGTATGCAAACTTTTTCTTATCAATTTAGACCTTATCAATTAGAGATTAAGAGATAACTAATCGATTTACTTGATGGTTAAGTAAGATGCTCACTATAATCTCTGTCAAAACCTCAATCTCAATATTTGGGTTTGGTCGGGTGGTTTATTAGTATATAACCGATTGACATCGATGTAGTTAAATATGTGGTTAGATACATCTATTATTGCATTCGCTCTGTCAAACCGTGAATAATTCTTCTATGATTTAGATTTTGTTCATTTTTCTTATCATTATTAAGATTGATCTTTTGCTCTCTAACTAGACGAAACAAAAATCAGTTCTACTCTTCTAGGAAAAAAAAACAATATATTGTTGTGCACCATTGAAATTAATGTATATGTATTTATGCAGGGTCATAAATAATATGCCTACCAATGTTTATTTTCTCCCTTTTCATAATAACTTTCAATGAAGATTTTATTTTTACCAAATACATTAATACAAGAGGAGAAAAATAATTTTCAAATGTTAATAACTATAACAAGCTTCTTTTACGTTAAATCTATTCTTTCAACTTTTTTCACGCGAATGCTCTTTTTTGAACATCAAAAATTTTGATGTTGTACTTATATAATGACGAACTATGGGCAGTTCCAATTCGAGCTTTGATGGTCCCCCCTTTTTCATTCTAACAATTAGAAATTGTATGCCCTTTGCAAATACTTATTTTGCATCTTTCTTATCAGTTATCGCCTTCAGGTTTTCTTATTAAGCATCTTTCTTATCAGTTATTGCCTTCAGGTTTTCTTATTAAGCATCTTTCTTATCAGATATTGCCTTCAGGTTTTTTTATTAAGCATCTTCCTTATCAGATATCGCCTTCAGGTTTTCTTATTAAGCATCTTTCTTATCAGTTATTGCCTTCAGGTTTTCTTATTAAGCATCTTTCTTATCAGATATTGCCTTCAGGTTTTTTTATTAAGCATCTTCCTTATCAGATATCGCCTTCAGGTTTTCTTATTAAGCATCTTTCTTATCAGTTATTGCCTTCAGGTTTTCTTATTAAGCAGCTTTCTTAACCAGTTTTTGTCTTTACGGTGTTATCATGTCTTGAAAGTAAGTGGCCAGAATGATTATATTTAGGTGTAAAAATAAATAAATATATTTGGTAAGAACTCGGACTTTTTTCTTTTTAATTTTTATGTACATATTTTTACATTATTTAGTTTCCTTAATTTTTAAAAAAATAATTTAATCAACGAAGTATTTTTCTGATCTTTCCCTAGTCTTTAGTTTTAGAGGTGCTTCGATATACTTCACTATTTCAACCCTCTTGTTATTTAGTCCAAAAATATAAATATGGAAATCTGAATTGATTCTATTTTGTTAATTTCCATATTTAATCCTCTTTAATGACAGTTAGGCTTTAAATTTAAACATTATTTTTACAAACTCTTGATTGTAAAATTTTAATAAATTCAAATTCCTTGATTTATGAAGTTGCCTTACATTAATTTCCGCTTAGTGGATATATCTAAATGAAGTTTGTTGTTTAGATAAATGTATACTGTTAGTTACTAAATTCAGTTAAGAAGAAGATTTTACCGTTAATATTTAAAACCTGTAGGGAATTTATATTTTAAATTTTGACTTCTGGTCACTAACTGATCATGCGGCATCCTCATACTAATGAGACCTTGGTATCTTAACAAGATGTGAACTGCTGATTTGTAGACTAGTATTATTTTCGTAGGTATACCTGTAATTTTATTATTACACTTACAATAATAGGTTTTAGACATTAAGAAAAAATTACTTTCTTGAATAAGGATTAATATAATTTGTCGGCCATTTCAGAAGATTTTAAAATGAGTATCGTTCATTTCTTTACAATTTAGTATTTTTGCTTAAGATAAAATTTACGATCTTATCTTATTATAGGATCCCATAATTTCAAGTGCTCTTTCCATTTGTTAAATTTTTATAAATATAATTCTAGATAACCTTCTTTTTTTGGTTTTTTTATTGTTCCAATGTTACTTAATATTTCCCTTGCAACTAGCAAAGGAAATCCAATTAACAAGATGATTTCAGCAGTAATTATTAAGGCACTTTTGATAAGCAAATGCTTGGAGAAAGAGAAAGATGTGCTTCGCAATGATGTTGACGAACACGAGACAAAAATGTTCCTTGTTGTCTAAAACTTTTTTTTGTCTGATATTTTGTATTTGGTGGCACAAAAATAATCGTTCGTCAGAATGATAACAAGGCTTCCGTTATCTAAGAAGTTTAAAATAGTGTTTTTGTATTCAGTACATTAATGGTTTTCCGAAAATCATTAGTTCACGAATCTTTAGTTCTAGAGACTCGTGTATTTTGGTTAGATTGATTAATGTAAAGAGTGTGGTAAAATTATTCTGACTGCAGTATTGATTTGATAATGATTCAGTAGAATTGTTCTAGTTGGTTGGTAGGCTTTGAGTTTAAAGGCAGAGTCTAAGGCCTAAGGGAGACAAGGGCCCAGGTCGGTTCCCCCCAGGTAAGGTGCGTTACCAACAAGTGGAGAATACCAGTATAGCGTGCTGGTATAGCTAGTATGCCTATAGAACTCTACTATGTCTCTACCTCTCCATCCTGTGTTGTATAGCAAAGTGCAGCTGCCTCCAACCTTCCTAACCGTCCTCTCGCAGCTGCTCTACTAGCCAAGCCATCCTAAAAACATACTCTTTCCCCCTCCCTTATATCCCTTCTTGTAACGGACTTTTATATTTTAACTCTACGTAAGGTCGAAATGCTTTTTTATAATTAATTACCCGCCTGTTTGTTACGCCGAATACTACAATATAATGTTGCCTATGTTTCGCCTTTAGAAAGAATCCCCTTTTGGCCCCGGGCCGATGAACTTGTACAAAACTTTATATCGAAGTACTATTTTTTTACAACAGCTGGGTTTTTAAAAATCTTCATTGATATTTTACGATTTTATTTTACTTCTATCATACATTATTACTTATTACCATACAATTTTATTTTATTTTAGTACTTATTCAGTTATAGTCTTGATTGTAGTAAAGAAATTGTAGTAAGTAACAATAAAATGATAGTGTAAAATGTAGTAAGTGATAGTGAATTCTGTTTTCTTAATAAGAGGCTGATCATTTATAAGGAACAATTTTACGTATACACATATTATAAAGAATGTTGGACAAAACTATATGGTCCTCCTTTTTTTTATAAAACAAAAACCTAGTTTTACCTATTATTTTAAATCATTAATTGAAATACTTGACTTTTAAACCACTTAGTTTTCAGTAACACAATTAAGAGGGTTTAGTTGTAAGTACCGTTCAACTGTCAAAACTTAGCTGCATTAACTCTCAACAATTAGTGAATTTTGGAAATTTCCTTTTTTCTCTCATCACAGCACACAACAAATAAAATTTTTCAAAAAGAATTTTTTTTTCGAAGTTTGTACTTATTCTCAAAATTTATTTTTACTAATGCTGATTAATATAAAAGGGGAAGAGCTAAAATTGACTTTCATATAAATTAATATTGACCAATTAATTAGTCGAATCCCGTTTTTATTTATTATGATTTTTACGTCGAGATTTGACAATGTATGGAAGATAAATAGTTTTTCTTAAATATTTGTATACATAATTATGTATTATAAAAGTCCATGTCCTCCGTATTCTGGTATTAAGCGCTCCACAAACCTGCACCCTAGCTACCAACTTTCAATGTTGCAGGTCTGTGGACAGGTGCGCATTGCAACTTTAAGTTGCAGTAAAATCAAAAGTTTTAAACCTCGTGTGGGAGGAGCCTATATGCTGGCTGGCAAGGGCAACCATATTGCGGCGTCTGTAGTAGGGTTAGCAATTTGGTTTCTAATCCTACATCTACTAAACCCTAACATCTAACAAACTAGATCTTTTCATTATGGTTAAATAGTCTTTGGTGACATGGTTGGCCCTAAGTTGCAAGTCTTTGGGCCGCTTTAAATAAAACCTTGACTCTCTTCAAGATTTTTGGAAACACTCAAATTTTTAATTTAATGCCCCCGAAAGAATACACTCATTCCTTATATTATTTATTTATATTTTACGCTATCGATATAAATGATAACACTCT
>KZ651263.1:155275-173557 GCA_001010745.2 Gerris buenoi | reverse complement strand
GGCACTTCTTTAGATGGTTACTCCTCTTATTAAGAAAACAAAGGGGAGTAACCATCTAAATAAGGTATACGGAGTATTCTTCTTTAGATTGTTACTCCCCTTATAAAAACATAAGTGTGATATTCCTTTGTCCCAAAGTACATTGGACCAAGCATCCCTTTGTCTTAATAGTTATTTGGTCAAAGTCATTTATATTCTAAAAAACACCGGGGAGTAACCATCTAAAGAAGTGCCTACATTCATATGATTTATTCTTCTTTTTAATAAAATTATTTTAATTCTATTAATTTTTTTAGATGAATTATTGGTTTACCTGTCTCCCCTCCCCTTATTTAAAAAGATTTTTTTTAATGTAGGATATTCAATTATTAGCTATTCTCTCTATAAAATTCTTTACTATGATGATTTAGAGTTAAGAGAGATGATTATTTCAGTTTGTCCTTCTTATCCTTGTTGCAATTAATGTACATTTATAAGGTTACACATGCACACTTACAAATATATATATTTCTATCACATAGTATTACACCATTCACACTCACACTAATATACATGTATGTATGTATGGATTACTGCTCTATTTGGAGTAGGTTTGCGTGAAGGCCGCCCGGGTGCCGGATTTAGTCGGGGATTGTAGTTGCTCTAGGTACTGTAGCGAGGCTGGGAGCCGAGTCGAGCTGTGATTAAATTATACGTGGGAGCCGGACTCTCCTGGGCAGGTGATACGGACAGGTGAGAAAAACATCCTAGGAAGGCTGAGCTACGTCATTGGACTTAATCTTGCAGTTCTGACGCAATCTGCTGGAGGAAAATGAACAGGAGCACCTGCTTCTGGTGCATCGCAATGTCACCCAAGTGGTTTTTTTTTTTTTTAATAAGTTAAAACAAGTTTAAAGGCCAAGGTGTTTTAATCATAAAGTACATGTATAGTAAATAGTGGAAAGTGGAAATTAAATTCTACTAATCAAATTAAAATAGTCTAGAATAATAAAAATAATAATATGAAAATGTTCTTATGATTACTTACTTACATAACTACACACACCCATATTTATAATATATATAAATTGATTTAATATATTTATATGTATAGTGTGTGTGTGTTAACTCTTTATTCAATATCTCTGCCAAAAAAATAATATAATATTTAAATGATAAATCTTAGTCGTGCATATAACTTCAATTTATATACTTCTTTTNACTATATATATATATATATAGTGTGTGTGTGTTAACTCTTTATTCAATATATCTGCCAAAAAAAATAAGATAATATTTAAATCATAAATCTTAGTCGTGCATAAAACTTCAATTTATATACTTCTTTTATGCAAATATATTTATTTTTTTATGATATATTTGCCAAGTAAACATTCTCAGATATAATTTTTCATTAATATTTTTCCTTTTTTTTCTTTTAAGTCGTCATAAATTTGAGACTAGTGTTGTCACAATGGAATGTCTTAGATGTTTTAATGGGTCTCGTATGCAGTCATAGATGCACGGTTTCTTTTGATATATCACTCCAAGTGAAATGATATAGTATGCCAGTGGGTTTGATATATCACTCTGGTATCTATGTGCTTCAGCCGAGTACTACAGCCAGACTGATGTATAGTCCCTCATCATGAGTTCTATTGTATCCTAAAGCCCGGTTCTGCTCTCACCCTCTGTCCTTTTGTATCTTCCCTTCTCTTTTCGTCCTCTGAAAATCTTTTATTGTTATAAATGTATCCTTCCTCCATCATCTCGCTGTATAATCCACCCCGACTCTAATGGACTTAATTCAGATTCATTTCCAGCGCAGTATCATTGTCTGTAATTTGTATTCACTTGCCCTCCTTTATATTTAATTTTTTTTTTCTATCTTATTTAAAATTACGAGTATTCATTTAAATTTCGCTTCATATCTTGAATCATTTATTGACTAGTAGATATAGAATTAGGTATATAATCATTTATTGACTCTCTTCATGTTAATTTCAAATTTTTATTTTCTAATTAAGCAATTGTTAAAAATTAATTGTAAAAAAAAAAGTTTTTAACACTCCTTATAAGCGTCCGTAAAACAGTTTTAGATGTTATTTACTTATTTTGTTTTTTCTATAGAATATTCTTGATGACGTACCGTATTAGTTCGAATATATGTATGTATGTAAGACGGTCCAGGCTATAAGACGAGTCCCATTTTTGAAAGTACCCCGATATAATACGACATGCAATTTCTCGAAGGAAAAAAAATAAACAAATAAAAATAAATAAATTACTTTTTAACGAAACGTTTTATTAACGAAACGTAATTAAGGAATAATGTACAAATTCGCAAATGGTAGTGATGTTTTTGATCATTTTTAATTAAGTGTAAGTTAATACTTCCAACAAAAAATTCAATAAATTCATTCAAAAAACAATTAAAATTTATCAGTGTCTAATCATGCATAAATATGCTCGAAAACCAAAAGGTTTAAAATATTAGGCGACCCTTTTTTTTAATGATATTTAAGGGAAAGTAACCTCGTCTTATGTTATTCATTCAGTATTGTATTTAATTTTTATTACTATATAAAAAAATGTATAACAAACTAAAAAAAATATATCGGTCAGCTGATTTTAGCAGTATTCAAATATATCCTATCCATGGTTTGAATTTATTGAAATGTGTAATTCAGGTGAGTTTGTGTCAACTAGATTCATAATTTATTGATAAAGTTAATTAGAAAATACCTACCTCATTGAGAATGAAGGTCCAAAACTTTTAACTTAAGGTGATTATTAAATTATCATCTTTCAATTTTGTTAGTTTTTATGTCGCAGTAAAGAAATTAAATCTTTGTAAGAATTATCTAAGCAGACTTGATTGTTTAAAATTTATTTAAATATTGCATAATTTTGAAATCGTTTAATTTGAAAAATGAGACTCGTCTTATGTCTGGGTGGTTTTACATAACGACATCGTGATAGAGTAAGGTAATATTATTAACTAGATGATATGGAGTGTCACGATGACACCTATACTTGTATAATGATAATTGTACAGCTAGGGTTTCTATCAGGGTATGTTATTGATGTTGAGGATGTGTCTCGTTATAGCCTAGGGTCTCGTGTCATGCCCCAGTACTAGAGTGTAGGACAGTGCGATCAACTCGGGCACAGATTATAGCAGTATAGAGCCTTGCGTCTCCCTCCTATCTCAACTAAATATAACATCTAATACTAAACATCCTCTATATACTACCCTTGAATCTCAGTCTATATCCTATACAAACTCTCAAGTATAAATCACATTTCTCATTTCTCCTCCTTATATTTCATTTAGTTATGATTAAAGATCTTCTGATAACGTTTAAAGTTGAAATGTCAAATATTTACCCTATGATATATGAGAATTTGTTAGGTTTTAGATTATAATGGTGATAATAACGATCTTATTTATTGTTTGACCGTTTGCATATTTTAATATTACATCAATTAATCAACCTTATTTGCTTTTTAAAATCTACTTTAGTAATAACAATAACTTATACATACTTAGTTTAGCACTAACTTACATTATAATTAATATATTTTAGTATTAACTTTACCTTTAGTATAGTTTAGTATAATATACCTACTATAGTTGTTTTGTGAAAACTACGTTCAATTTAAAGTCAAATGTTCCTTCAATTAGAAAAATGTAACTTCAAAAAGATCGATTAAGGCAAGACCTTATAATTCAGAATCTGATGATAAACTGTGGCAAAAACATTGTATTATTAAGGTAAAAGGAAAAACGTTTTCTTACGTGGAGAGACTTTTCCTTCTACCTTAATGATGAACTCCACTCACGCTCCATATCATATCATTGAATTATTATTTTATAAGCTATCTTAAATACAAGTTATGCCAGCTATCTGCTGACATTGCAAGGATATTTAGGACTTGTATGGACTATTGGAACATCACAAAAATTGACATATATCATTTACTAACTTCAAAATTTGCCTCATGTTTTAAAAATTAGTTGTTTCGTATGAAATGTGGATTAAGTATAGTCAAAGCTAAAAAATTACATTCTTAAATGATGATTTTAAAAACAATAATCACATATAGTTTGTAATATTTAAATTGACTCACTTTTTAAGCAAATCTAGTCAATAAAATAGGTCAAACAGGATTTTACAGTTTAGTAATTTAAAAAAAAATCTAATTTTACAAAAGCTAGTTTCTTTATTACTAATAAATCCTGAAAGAAAACGTATTTTATTTTTATTTTACCAAAGGAAATAACTGATTTTATTTGCCACTGATTGTAATAAAAAAAGTAATTAATAAATTATTAATATTATTTTTATTGAAGTTCANATTTGGCAAGACAATCTAACTATTTGGCAAGACAATCTAACTATTTGGCAAGACAATCTAACTATTTGGCAAGACAATCTAACTATTTGGCAAGACAATCTAACTATTTGGCAAGACAATCTAACTATTTGGCAAGACAATCTAACTATTTGGCAAGACAATCTAACTATTTGGCAAGACAATCTAACTATTTGGCAAGACAATCTAACTATTTGGCAAGACAATCTAACTATTTGGCAAGACAATCTAACTATTTGGCAAGACAATCTAACTATTTGGCAAGACAATCTAACTATTTGGCAAGACAATCTAACTATTTGGCAAGACAATCTAACTATTTGGCAAGACAATCTAACTATTTGGCAAGACAATCTAACTATTTGGCAAGACAATCTAACTATTTGGCAAGACAATCTAACTATTTGGCAAGACAATCTAACTATTTGGCAAGACAATCTAACTATTTGGCAAGACAATCTAACTATTTGGCAAGACAATCTAACTATTTGGCAAGACAATCTAACTATTTGGCAAGACAATCTAACTATTTGGCAAGACAATCTAACTATTTGGCAAGACAATCTAACTATTTGGCAAGACAATCTAACTATTTGGCAAGACAATCTAACTATTTGGCAAGACAATCTAACTATTTGGCAAGACAATCTAACTATTTGGCAAGACAATCTAACTATTTGGCAAGACAATCTAACTATTTGGCAAGACAATCTAACTATTTGGCAAGACAATCTAACTATTTGGCAAGACAATCTAACTATTTGGCAAGACAATCTAACTATTTGGCAAGACAATCTAACTATTTGGCAAGACAATCTAACTATTTGGCAAGACAATCTAACTATTTGGCAAGACAATCTAACTATTTGGCAAGACAATCTAACTATTTGGCAAGACAATCTAACTATTTGGCAAGACAATCTAACTATTTGGCCAAAATCGCTTTTTTTTCTTTTTATAATAGTCGAATTATAGCAATTCATATTTATATATTACATTTATTAATGAACCGATCAAAATAAGATATTATATATATTTTACTTTTACATCTCTACCTTTAAAATGAATTCGATTATAAACTGAAACTTTTCGTACCAATATCTCTTTTAATTAAATTGTTTTTAGTTTTTAAGCTGAATATGGAGTTTCTTTTTAATTACGTAGACTTTTCAATACGCCATATATTTTATTTATATAAGGGTAAGTCCATATCCTTTAAGCTGGGAATTTAAACTCCTATCCCTTATTAAGTCTGAAAGTTAACGACTCCGCGCCATACTTAGCCTACACGCCGTAAAGTATCCTAATTGCTCGAGTTCTTATTAAAAAAAAAAAATCTACGTGCTTGTTTCACTTTAAACGCCTTCTCTTTTAAAAAACAGTATTAGATATTCTTTTGTTTGAGACTTAATAAGGTTGTCGTTAACCCTTTGAGAGTTCTTTTTTGCAAGTTAAAGCTTGCTTTCCAAGTTAATTAGGTATCTTCGTATTATTACTTGTTCGATTTACAGCTTTAATTAAACAATCCCTTTATTTTTTATAGATTTCTCCCAAAGTTTATGAGGGAGAAGTGTGTAACGAGATATATGCTCATTATAAGATAAAATACTTAAAACGCGTTGTAATCTATCTTGTGCTTCGATCTTTACTTTTGGTGTTGAATTTTTTATACTGCTCCTTGCAGTTTATTGTTTTAGCTTGAAGTTCTTAACTGTAAAACTCATCATTAGGAATTAACTTATTTTGATTGCTTGTATTGTGTATTTCTTTTAATTCTATGAAATTATCCTGATTACGAACTGTCAGTTGATAAAAAAATTATTCTGTTGGAAATCTTTTATATTAATTCTACACGTGGAACTGTCCTACTTATCCCAAATATTTCCGGGAGCCCAAAAGCTTAAATGTAAACCAGAAAGTTTATTACTTCATCTGGTCCAGAAGGAAGACTTAGAAGCTACAGATTCAGGTTTTATCTGTCTGGAGGTCTCCAGCTGAGAACTTGCCAACAAGGTTCCAAGTTTCAGCCCCTCCTCTTATATACTTATTAATTACCTGGCCGAGAATCAGACATTCAGATAACCAGATTAACTCCACCAGTTTCTCTCCCCAATTTCCAACTTCTCCAAACTTCTATTTATATAATGTTTTATTTTTTTTTTGGAAAAAAAAAAAAAATTATCTTTTACTTGTTATTTATTTTGTCTTCTTATTATTTCCCTGAATTATTTTTATGTTTATCTGTTGAATTAGAATAATATTGACTGAAATTGTATTCTTCTGTGAACAGTCTGTGACATGTATCTGTTATGGAGAAAATTAGCATAGTATTTGCCCTTAGATGGTCCCTTAGAAATTTTAACTTTCTTATGGATAGAGTGCATCAGTCAAAATTATTCCTACTTATCCCAAATATTTCCGGGAGCCCAAAGCTTAAATGTAAACCAGAAAGTTTATTACTTCATCTGGTCCAGAAGGAAGACTTAGAAGACTTACGTCTTTTAACTTTCATCACATTTGCAAAGCTTAACTTCTTTTAATTAGTCATAAATATTAAGTTTTTAAGATATATCTCATTACACTTTTTGTTACCTTTCGTCCTGTGTAGGACTCGTTAGCTTCAACGAGTCCTATTTTTATGAGTCCGTATTAATACCTATACAATAATGTTAAATATAGCTTCATTTCCATTCTAGGAGAACTGTGCACATGACATTAAAAGGTCTAATTTAATTTTTAAAAAGTGTCCTATTTACTTTTTTTGTATAATTAATACATAAAACTTAACAAAAGTATAAATGAATTCTCAATTATTACTGTAACTATTTTACACGTTTTCATATCTTCCTTTATAATTAATTTTATTTTTAAATTACTTTCAATTAAATATAAATACTTTAAGAGAATTTGATTAGTCTACAGTTGTAGTATGTTGTTAACCCTTGCATAATTTAACAAACTGACCTATTTAGGTAACTTGTTAATTTTTACTGCACTCATTTATAAGAAGTAGTTATAGCTTATAGCAAAAAAACTTAAGACATATACAAATTATTTCTCCGCCTCTGTAATGATTAAACTCTGAGATAAAATTACAAGATAAATGCACACGAGAAAAAAAAAAATCTTATAGAGATCTTTTTAGAGAGGCATGAAGATTAAAGAAAGAGGGAAGATTAGTTATTAGATTTTGTGGAGAAGGCAAGTTGTAATCAGTAATTGACTGATGCACTCTGTCCATAATCCATACGTTGTATAAAACCAGTCCTTTATTACTTCTATTAGCTTACCAACCTTCTATTTACAATACTATACTCTTCTTTCCTTCCTTTCTTTTCTATTTAACAAACGTTTTAATTTGTTTTTTGATCCCCTCTGTGATTAAAAATAGCTTTTATTAAAATATCTAAATTTGAATATAGCTCTATGTTAAAATTAAGTAATATTATTTAATTGTATGTTTTTACTTAAATTACTAAAGTATAACTTATCTTCTCTTTTCTTACTCGTAGCAAATGTGTATAAGAGAAGTATTGTGATGGCGCTAAAATTAGGTTTTGAGATTTTGGTGAATTCACACGTTTTAAGGACCGCTGAGTCTGTCTATCGATGCTTAACTGCAGGACCGATTTCGATTAAATTCAGGTGTTTAGAAAAATGACACCCTATGGTGAATTCAATAAATAAGTTAACCTGTAAATTTGAGGACAATCCTACGAAAAAGTGGAATCAATAATTTCTCGTAAAAGGTTCTGACTATTTTGATTAAATAATTCTAAATGTAGTCCTATATTAGTCATATATTTGAGGTCTTAATAAATATGGGCTTTTGAGATCTTATATTAATTCGGTAACTATATTTCAACAAAATCGGTTATAATAGCTAAGGCAGTCCATTGGTAAATTAATTGGATTCGATACTTATCCTTTCCTTATATATTTACTGTGTATGAGAAAGTAAAAAAAAGATTGGATCATCGGATCTTTTTATAATTATTATTATTAAAGACAATAAAAATGGAGAAAGTTATACATTTTTTTAATTAAACAAAGTTCTTTCTTGCTTCAAATTGATGTCACTAATCAAAATCCTTAAATGATAAATTTCTCATAAGTTGCTTTCAGAATTAAAGTCGAAGCTGTAGTTTTGTTATTTTTAACAGTTATAATATAACTTATATACTTATAAGCATTTGATTCTTGAAAAGTAGGTCATTTCAGTTTGGTGGTGTCGCGCTACTAATAATTCTCGATATTTTTAACCATCACTCTCCTCTTTCTAGTTTTGAAAGAGAATACAAGTCAATTACACATATCAATATTCTCGACCGTGGCCCCGATAAATCGAAATCAACGAAGAAGTGACAGTATTAAACCCTAATATTTTTACATGTATTTTTTATGTGAATGAGATTGATCTCAATAGGTATTTAAGCAATATAATATAATTTATACAATAATATTAATTTAGTTGTGTAAAATCTCAAAGATAATCTTGAATGTTAAAACTAATAAGAAAGTGTGATATAAGCTCATTTCATCTATTGATTTAACAGCAACCATTTATCTTTTCTTCTTAAGAATAAAACATATATTGGCCTCTACCAAACTGTGTGAAAAAAGTTATATGTATCGTTAAAGATTGCTTAAATAGTTCTTTATAAAACTTCTAATAGTTGTTATAAATATTGAACAAATTCTCATGTCAATTTATTTTCAATACTTTTCCTGTAATAAATCTGGATAGTTAAAAAAAACAGGGTAATTGAAATACACTCTTAAATTTATTCACTTAAACTGTATCCAAGAAAAGCATTATCTGTACCTAATATCTTAAGTATAACGAGGTTTTGAACTTACTTCCAGTTAGAGTTTAAAAAAGTTCAAGGATTCTATTCACATTTCAGGATGTATTGAAAGAAATCAAAGTCGGTTTGAAAAACGTCCTTGGTTTGGACTTAGAGCACGACTCAACATTAAAATTGATTTCGTTTAAGAAATTGCTTATTATATACTAATTTCTTATAATTTTATCATTATACTTCGCGTACTTAATTTGTTTGAAAGTTAGTTAATTATTAATTTTTATTCTCATTATATATTTTTTTATAATATATTATGAATAACTTAAATAATTTTTATTTAGCTAAAAGCCAATATCTCCGGAGATTAACTATTAACAGGTTTAGGATGCTGCTAGCAACCCTTATTAATCAATTGTGGTTGTATTTTTATTAGGCAAAAATACTTTTATTATATTATTTTAATGATACAACTTCATATCAGTTTACAGAGTAAGGTTATTCAGTTTTGTAGAGTATGTTTTTCAGTAGACCAAACATTCCTTATAGAATTGATAGCTAGGAAAAATATTTAATGTATTTAACCGACACCTGAACTATAATATTTCTCAGTAAAAATGCCTCTGATAAAGAATTCATTTAGTTGCTTTGAAATTTAGGCACAATGAAATTACAAACGTGTATAGATAATTTTGTAAAGTATCGTGTATATGTATTGTAAGCAGCTACATTGTAGAACTAGTGTGATATTCAAATACATAAAATTAAAAAAAAAAAAAAAATCTTTAAACATTAGGGTAAAATAATAAATTTTATATCTGGTAATTGACTCCAATAACATATGAGTGGTGTATAATGTTTGTTTACGATATAACACTAAAGAACAAGAGTTAATGATATCTTGTTTGTTATGATTATGCTAAAGAATGATGTACGAATTAGTTCTGGTACATGATAATCATGAATGAGGCATATGTCACAGTTGCCTGCTTTGCCCAGTGAGCATGAAAACATTTTATTTAGAGCTTCGTTAACTCTTCACTATTCATTCATTATCTCTTTGTTTGTTTTTTTCAGAACACTGAGTTACAAGAGAATTCGCTTGATCTTTATGGTTGTTAAGCAACAGTAATTTATGGATAATAGTTTCGAATAATCTTCTGATCAAAGCGATGAAAGGTCTTTGATTAGGTCAAAATGTCAGGACCCTCCTCCTTCAGGCTTATTTTACTGTTTCTTTTATGGCAAATTCTTTTCATTCTGTTCTCTTTTGATTTATCTTATTGTTTCGATCGTAAAAATTTGTTGGTTTTCTTTTGAAAGCTCTCGGCGTTTCCATTATTTCCGTCAAGTTCAACGTACAAAAGCCGTATTGTTTCATCGGTCTTTCCTAGTCTATAATTTTATCGAGAGTTGGCAGAGTTTGACGTTGAGTTAAAAGACTGGAGGGAAATTACCTGTACACGATGGCAGTTCTGGGATAGTTTATGCCGAGCCATGCTCCTCATGAACCTGACAAGGGCGAGCAAGAACTCTTCCAACTTGATTTCCATACAATGGATAACATGAAGGTTGAATTCACTTTAATATTTTACTCGAGGAGCTTCTCTTTTTCCTTATTATATATTCCTCTTCTATTAAGTCCCTTTTATAGTCAACTCTATACTTCGGATAAGGTGCTTCATATAAAAGGCTTCGGAGTTTGAAATGCTGCGTGTGGCCTATCATTAAATTATAATTTAGCCGTTTCTTTGGCTCGGGTTTTCGAACCCAGTGAGACAAGACCTCGTTGTCCCGAGATCGAACCCCCTTACACGTTTTATCAGATTGAATTTTATTTTGTCGTATCTCTCGGTACGTTATTTAATGTATGTGAACAAAATGTTACATCTAAATTGCCTGTAAAACCAATGTATACTTTTCTCTCAGCAGTACTTACTCCGTGAGAGAATAATAAGGTTTTGTTCCATTAGTTTTTTCGACTGGGATTTTAAAAAATTGTTGGCCCTAAATAAAAATCGAGAAGTTAACTTTACATGATTTTTGGCAACCTTCAATAACACATTTTTACTTCTGTTCTCAGGCGCCTACTAAGCCGGCTATACATTTTACGGTATACCTAACAGGTAAAGTGTTTAGCCAGCCGCCTTTAGAAGGAACAAAGTCTGTCTAAATAAAAGATTGGATTCATACATACTTGCTCGTCTTCAGATATTCCGATTTGTATTTTAAATTAAACGAGTAGCATACTTTTATAACAAATTTCACTTACAAACTACCTGTTATTTACTGGTCCTAACTGATCTGTAAATGTCTAATGGAATTTTGCAAAACAGTTGGACAGCGGTATTTTTCCGCTCTAGCGGTATTCTTGTGCAGATATTGTCGGTTAATAAAAAAGACGGATTTTTGTAAGAAAAATCTGTCCGCATCCGTTTCAAGCTTTATACCATGTGAAGGATGGAAGAAAAGCCAGTGGAGCATAGCGTTCCTTAGCTTACCTGATCTAAAGAGAGTGTAGAAAAAACATCAAGAGTCGGACAATGGAAAAAGCATCTGGACACTGGACCCAGCTGCCTGCCTCTAGCAACACTATCAATAGATAAAACCTTCCTAAACTCTGCATCACAAATCTCAATTCTTATTTTTCTATACCCCGATTTGTCCTTCCTTACAATCTTAAGATTGGCACCACCAGTGATAATTTTGTATTTCATTGATAGAATTACTTAATGCCAGAGCAATTTAAAATACATAAATATAGTATACTAGAAACGCGAGCAATGTGCAGTAAAAAGAATTATATTTTGTTTAATATAAATATTTAATTAACTTACATCCTTAAACATAAAATATCATTCTACTCCTATGTTATCACTGTATAGAAAATTAGATAAGGATAATAAATTTTAACATTTAACTTAAGTGTTACATCATAGAACTTTAATTTCCTCTAAATGATCATTATTTATCATAATTTTTATACTAATGCGTGGTTTTTATAATATTATTTTTCATTTTATTAATGATAATATTTTTATTTATTTATCTGTTTATAAGAGGAGGAGGGATTTTTGTTCGATATTATTGATATCACTGAGTTTAATTTTGTCCAATTTTATTGAAATGTAGACATAAGTAAAGTGTTTAAAATTTATTGATTAGTATCCACGCAACAACTGCACTTTTTATTGTAATAGTTATTTATTTCTATTTATATCTTCTTAGTTGGACAAAGTAAAAACTGTTTACAGCTTTTTCTTTATTGGATGTTGATCATTATCATATTTGCCATTGTAGGAGTGGCATAATTTCGTTACTCGTTCTATCTGTGTCACTTCTCAGGTTAATTCTTTTGTTATATATTAATTACAGTACAAAACCTTTGTGTTTTAATGTTATCTGATAGTTAGTAACACTGATATGTGATACTAAAGAAATGTGTCGTTTATCAACAGACACCATATCTCTTAAGTTTAACCATTTCTCTCTGATAAAACTTTTTCTGTTAAGGGTTTGGGTTTATGTGTCCAAATCTTTTCTAATACGTGTTCTGTTTATCGCTGAATCACACTTCAATACTATACTTCAGGGTTGTTAAAGGTTCCATTTGGGATATAAAATGGAAAGTTGCTAGCTTTTATTCTTGTTTTACAACTATGCATATATAGCTATTTGGTTTATAAGACTGTAGTATGGGTTTGCATGGCTACTCTTTTTGTTTACTCTTCATTGTTTACTGAATTTAACTAACGTGGTTGTTTTATTTTGTATTGTTTCAGGGTTTGCATCGTGCTCGCCGAATCCCTGTAAGAACGGCGGCGCGTGTGTCTCCACGTCGAGGGGCGAGTACTCCTGCAAGTAAGTCACTTTTACTTATTTGCCCAGCTTTTCTTATCTAGTTTCTTATCTATGTGAATTTTCCACTTTTTATGATTTTGTGGATTTTTTTATATTTGTCTTATTTTATCTGCATTAAAAATAGATAAATAAAACTTTATATAAAGTCTAGATTAACGTTAGTTTAACAATTACTGTTTTGTAATACTAATACTACTATAGACTGCACCAACATTAGCTTGCTCTAATGAAACTAAGTTATACACAACTGCGAAATGCAACATTATGATAAGTTTTCTCAAGAATACACAACTGGACAAACCAATAAACATTGTGATTTTGTTGAATACTACTAGTAATTAAATAACCGTTAAAATGATTGCTAGGCCTGCATAGATTTCTAATATAATGATTGATATATGGAAATAACTTCTTGAAATAAATAACAGAGGGACACAATGACTGCTTATTTACTTATTTTGGTCTAATTTACCATGTTATTATTGACTGAAAAACTGCGACATGAGAAATTAAAAAGTATTACGGTATTAGTCGTAATCTGTAACTTAATTTGACTTAAAGCAAATAGTGTGTTTAGTTACACACAATATTTGCTAAATAAGTCAAAGAAAAACACTCAATCGATTAAAAATAGACACTTTAAGAATAAGATCAAATACAATACCTTGAATTTGAATGTCACAAGTTTAATATGGAGGTATACAACCACTATTAGTATCATTGATATTTTACCATTTTTATGCCACATTTGATAAACTAATTTTGTAAAATATCTATGTTTTCAAATAAATATAAAGGCCAAATTACACTTTAATTAGTGCAAGTCCGAGCATTTAGTAAAAACACTTAACTCATTTGGACACCATGTGTTGAGTGTTAAGTAAATTTTCACTAAATACTTGCACTTATCAAAGTGTAAATGGGATTTATATGAAAGTGTTGTTGGTTAGTTTGTAGCAGGATAAACAATTTTATAATAGTTACAGCTCATTTAAATTTAGTTATAATGTGTTTTTATCTTTTCTAATATAATTTATTTTCTTAATAAATTTAGTTAATAATTATTTATAGCCGTGTTATAAATTAAAATTATGAAGTTTATTGACAGAAATAAGTAAGAAACATTTTGCTTTTCTTAAATGTTATCATGTTTTGTAGGTTAAGTCATTTTGTTTCTTAGGAAATGTGTATGAACGATATAAATAAATCACGATTTGTATGTTGAGTGGGCGGGAATGTATGAGCTAATCTTTTTGTTGTTTGTTTTTAATTTTTGTTTATAATGATTGGTTATTTTTTTAAATACATATTATTACTTTAGAATATTTTCTTAAAAAATGGATATATATGATATTTTAAAAAACAAATTGTTTTAAAGTATAAATTGTATTAGTTATGGAAGTAACATTTTTATTGGATTCGGTTCAGATGAGGTTATTTTGTAGGTTAGTAACCGATGAGGTGAGAGGTTAAATTCGTGACGTCAGAAGTTTGGTGCGTGACCTTGTGAGGGGATCTTGGGGTTGTTCTTGATGTGATTTTTTTTCTTTCTTTCTTGGGTTGAGGCTGAAAGTTCCTGAAGCAAGGTGGTGTTCGAAGGCCGGCTAGGTTCTGTTTTCAGCTCGTTGTTCCACAATCCCAGAACCTCGGAGTTAAACTGGATGGCAGGTGTTCCTTAAAAACCTCTATCAATGGACGCAGCTGTGTTTCAATCTTCCAATACTCCTAATACTACTACCTTTAAAACAAAATCTTTTTAGCTAAATTCCTAATTCTTCCCATTTTAGACCAATAAAACATGTCTTTTCTGCTTAAATTTGCCACCCCAATGTAAAAATATGTTAAAATTGTGATATATTCTACAATCAAAGAAAATCAAATTTTTACTTTAACTAAAATATTTCTTACGACCTAGATTCAAGCACAGCTTTATCCTTACGTAATAAAAATAGAGTAAACTTGATTTGTTGCATAAAAATCTTTAATAAAATGTTGATATCTCGAGTATCATATTTATGATGACCAAAAGATCTTTATGAAGCGAAAGATATATTTTATATTTCGTAATGTTAATTGTCATTAAAGTAATTGCTTTGATTTCTGGATGACCACTAGTGGTTAAAAGCCAGTTTGTTACTAGTAGAGATGTGTTTGGCTTTGTTAGTGTAGTATTAATAGCAGAGATCTGTTTACATATAATAGGTTTGTTCCAACCACACCTCAAACTCAAACTAGTTTCAAACTGTACGACGCATGTGCAGTGCATTAGCAAGAAAACGTTCAAGTGATGTCCGATGCGCATGTGTCGGACAGTTCCAAACCAGTTTGAAGTGTGGTTGGAACACACCTAATATTTGACTTGAGAACATTTGTATCTTTATCAATTTATGACTGGCGTTATTAATTTGTTTGGTATCTATCCCGTTTTTTTAAAAGTATTTCTTATGTAAGATTCCGGTTTATTATAATGAATGAATAGGTAAAATTAATTATGTCATCCCTAATTATTATCCTTTAGTTTTTTTTATACGCTGCGCTGAAAGAAAAATAAATGTATCATAGTTACAACATTAATTTTCCGCCTCTTAACTGATTGGAGTGTATAGATAGTTTTGTGTTGTTAAGATTAATGTGTGTATAGTTTGTACTGCGGTTGGAATGTAAGACTTGGGTATCTTCCTTGATGCGAAAGTTGTTAAACTAAATGATCTTGATGGATTGGTTATCTCACTTAACCAATGCGTGACCTGAAGTGATTTCTGGGTCGAAACTACTTCTCAACTCTTCTTGTTTCAATCTCTTCACCAACATCTTGTGAATAGTCTTGTTGTGGAGTCATATGACGTCATTTTTAGCTATCCTTTACTTCTATAGTATAAATTCTTTATAATTTTCTCAAAACCTCTTGTGTGCTATCTGACGTTACTTTTAGAATCATCCGCTTCTCCTTTCTGCCCTTTTTATATCATTATCATTGTTGTAACTTCTATTTCACCGCATGTAATATCACTCTTTGATTCCTCCACTTCATTCTAAATATTTCCTTTTTTTCATCTAGATTATTCATCTACATAATTCTATTCCTTTTCTTAACCCATCTTATCGGTTGTGTCCTCCTCTTCTTCACCCCTTTTTTCCATCAACTTAAGAAGATTAAAGCAATCAGAAAATAAGTATAAGAAAGACCCTTAAAGATTCTAATCTTAAAAAGGATGGTTGAAGGATTACATTAAAATGAATTTCAATTCTTATCTTTTGATTTAATTCTTATGTTCTGTCGGATTTTCTTCTTTTAGAAGAAATAAATAAATAGAGGAATATTCATATATGTATAACAAAAAAAAAAAAAAAATAAATAAATAAAAGAATATATTCTTATCTTATTTATTCATATATGAAAATAAAATTGAATTATAGTATCTGCTATACATAAAATTGAAAGTATTTTTTGTATGATAAACTGGAAAAGGCAACCTAAAAAAGGCAAATTATATTTGTTGAATAGCACTTATATGTCACGCTAATTACATTATATAAATGTTTTTTTGTATATTATATGTGCCATTAAAATTATTTATTTAACATTAACTTTTTTCTTGGTGATTAAGATTAGTCTAGTCTCCTTAGTTGCCTTCCTTTTTCGTCTTATTCGCTTAACTTACTTAAATATGATCAAATTTAAGTAATTGAAACTTAAATTTTCTTTTGCTGTAGTAGCACAAGCTTACTGTTTTGAGTTTTTTCCCCCTATATACAAATGAGATTAACAAAATACTATTTTAATCCTTTACTCTAGAGAACCCCCTTGTCTTCCTTAAATCTTATTAAAGCCTCGTTCACACTATGACACTAATGTCGCGACATTTAGTGCCGTGAAACTGCTTGACACTCAGCGTTTAGTGCCGTGACACTCAGCGTTTAGTGCCGTGACATCTATTGTTCATACGACGACACTCGGTGACTCTAATGTCGCGGCATTAGAGTCATCGTGTGAACGAGGCTTAAGAGTACAAATTCTAGTTCTATAGCAATGTCCGACCTGATCATAATACACTGATATCTTCATGTAAACAAACTTGAATCAAGATTCTCATTGAATTGCTTAATTTGTTTCTATACTTGTATAAAATTTATCATTTAGTTTAATCTTATTGGTACGCGTAAAAATAAAAGTAAATAGAAAGCGATAAGTAAAAATGTACATTTTAATTTTAAAAGGATTATTCTGATTTTGCCTGGATTTAAATTTATTTTTGGCTGCATGAATGATATGAATGATAGGTGTATTTAAACCTGAGCATATGGCTTAAGTGCTTAAGAGACGATCCCTTAGATAAGCCCTTCTAGATTGAGCATGAATGAGTCTAGATTCACGTTGAAAGGGTTAAATGTTTTGTAGGGATAAGGATTGATAGGGGCGAGGGTTATAAACAATAGTGAGATGCAGACGAGGGTGGGGATATGTTGCGGGAGGGTTGCGCAAAGATATGGATATGTGTAGTACGCAGTGCTTGGTTAACTAAGGGAAGTTTAGCGCAGAACTCAGAACTACCCCTTAGCAAGGGCAGCTGTGCATGGTATTATTGTTCTGAGTGTTACATCTTTACATACAACTGTTACTCTCCTCTTTTACTATTAGCTCATTGTTTTCATTATTCAATCACTCCCTCAGGAGATTTTTCAAAACAAGCATCCACCTAGTTAATAGCATTATGTCCTGTTGGCTGACTTGAGTTTTTTTAGATATAGTTTTTTTTATTTATTAGAACTTATGTATAATATAGTCATCATTATCATTCTGAATAATATATATTAAAGAATTGATAAGCATCAGGTACAATAAGTAGATGCACATATTTGTGTATTCTAAACTCTATATACGAGTATATTTTAGGAGAAAAATAGGCTGTTGGTTATATTGCTATACCTATAACTTAGATATTGCTTTATATTTGCAAATATATACATAAGGCTTTGTTGTACAGGAGTCGGATTGATATCAGTCAACGAAAAATTATTTTCTCTACAAGTAAAATTATTTTCTCTACAAGTAAAATTATTTTCTCTTTAAGATGTTACATGATCAGAAGCAGAGTATTGAAGAATTTGATAGATAAATGTCCAATAATTATGTTTTTTGCGAATATCTCGAAAACGAAGCTGCTCCGGAACCCCGTTTATAGCAACTTTTTTGTTGAGCGTCAAATTTCCTATAAACACCCAAAGTTTTGTGGTTTGGTTCGGGGAAACCTTTTTTTTT
>KZ651263.1:115329-154338 GCA_001010745.2 Gerris buenoi | reverse complement strand
AATTTACTTACATTAACAATATATTTTATGAAATATATATTTCTTTAATACCCTTTAATGTAATTATTATTATTTATTTATTTTATTAACATTATTTTTATTTATTTTTTCACTTTCTCTCTTTTTCAAATTCTACCTATTTTTTTCTTCTCCAATTTTGCGCCCCCCTCAAGCCTGCGCCCGCCCGCGGCTGCGGGCGCTGCGGCCCGATAGCTACGCCACTGGTTAGTGTATAAAATATAAAATGTATACGTGTATTTGGTTAATTATAATTTAAAAGGGTTCTGGAAAATAATTTGTTCATTTCAACTATTTTTTCTATATTAGCTTCAACAAAATACACAAATAAAGACTTGATGAACTAACTTATAAGATTTTATGCGACTGTGTTATTTCTGAACATCCTGTAAAGTTATGCCGAAAACGTATCAAGTTTTAAACATTTAAAGCAACATTTACATAACTAACTGCAACATCTACATTGTTGTAGATCTGCATCTTCTTTCCATGATTTGCGTGTCATTGTGCATTGTACATTTTATATTATTTTCATTGACCAACATATTATTTAAATTAACCTTCCTAAAGTTACCAGCTTTCTCTGAAATAATAAACAGATTACATAGTAAGAATAGGAGGAATAAGAATGTTTATTGTTACAAACAAAATGTCTTTTTTACATGAGTCTGGATACAAATTACATAGTTTAACTGACTAAGAAACATGACATTGTTGAATAGATCTTCAAATATTTTTATTTTGTATTTTAATCTAAATCGCTTGAATATGATGTAATATTAAAGTTAGTATCATAATATTCTGTCTTTTTTGGCATTCGTTTCTTCTTGGATATTTGTTTGCATCTTATTACCTAATTACTTTTTTGTTTTATATTAATAAAATTGAAATCTTAACATTGGTTGGTATATTGTGGAATTTGTTGATTGATACTTTGGATGGATTTTGTTTTTCAATAAGGTAGGCAATGAAAGTCGAGTTGATTTAAGTGGTGTGCAGGGGTTTAAAGCTAAAGTGGAGTAAATATTACGTGTCTGTATATTATATATAAGGTGGCCCTGGTGTATATATAGTGAAGTGTCCTGGCAGGACGGGGTGCTATGCGTGGGAAAGCACTGTGCCTAGCACCTGTTCCTTCCCCCTCTACTTCTTATCCTTCCCCCACCATTCCTTTTCCTCTACTCATTCAAACCATGCGTTACATCACACACTACCAACTCACCAAAATAACCATTTCCTTTCAGCATTTAAAGCATTTCATATGGGTTGTTGACTTGTAACATAAAAATTTACAGTTTCAACGCTTTTTTAAAAAATACAAATCTTCCAAGTGCTATATCACTTTAAATATTTAAAATATTCATTGTTTTTTTAAAATAATACTCATCAAATATCAAATCATAAGTTTTCCTTTGTTTTTTTTTTGCAAAATTTATGACTTCAAACAGAAACAAAACCGTTTTCCACCTTATAACATATTCCATGCTTTTAACTTTTAAGTTAAGCAATATGCCAACTTCAAAGAAACCATCATAAATATAATTCAATGTTTTAAAAAAAATATAATTGCAAATCTCCCTCATTCATTTGACTAAAGAAGTAATTACATACCTATTATTAATTCTTACATGAAAGCGATTTTATGTTTAAAAATTAAAATAAATAGTGTTATTATTTATTTTTGTACATATAATTCATCAGGAAGAGTAAAGCTGAGTAAGGAAGCTAAAATCTTTCTTAAATACATTTAGAATCCCAAAGATTACTTAAGAAAAATGTATCTTACCCCTCTAATTTAAAAGTTTGATAAAAAAACCACACCCCACATTTTTTATTTATAATAAATCTTATTAAACAAATAAATGTGTTCCGGGTTGCTTATTTGGTGTCAAAAAAGGCACAACATAAAATAAATTTAGGGTTAAATATAAAATGTTTATTTTATTATATACTAAAAATATTTATTAAATCTGTTTTATATATTTTGATTTATTGTAATTTTTTGTATTTTAATGACGCTTTTAATTTTAATAATCTCATGCGTTAATGACATGAATCAACGCCTTCTTATTTATTTCTTTATGCTTCAACATTATTGGTGATTCTAGTTAATTATTTGCCTCATTAGTAAAGGAATGCGGTTAGTTATGTATTTGTTTTAAAATAAGGGTCCTCATTTTTTGATTTCTCGGAGTAGATGTCCTTGAAATATTTATTTTATTTTCTTCCTTTTTTTTTCAGTGCTCGTTCGTATAGCCATGGAATTAGATTTTTTTCCCCTCTCATTTTGTTTCTTGTATAAATTNTATATATATATATATGTATATATGATTAATTAATAATAAAACTTTTAAATGTTCCCACAATCATTTTATGTTTAACTACTTATAAAAATTTATGGGTGGTCGCTTAAACCTTTTATTTTATTTCAAGGAGAAACTAATATATAATATGTTAATTAATTTGTTCAATTTATTTATAAATATTGGCAAAATGACAACTAAGCAAAACATTAATGCATTATTATTTAAATGTGTATCACATCAATAAAAGGGGATAACACGCTGCTTAATGATTTCTTCTCGGTAATAAAGTTTATATCCAATAATATAATTTTATAATTCAATTATTGTTAGTTACACAACTTGCAAGAATGTTGAAGTTACATTTAGAAAATAAAAAATCAAGTTATTGAACGAGCATTGTAAGTTCTTTTTTACATTGAATCTTAGGATTTGAACGTTGCTTTGTCGTTTGCTTGTTTAACAATAACCTGCGTGAAAATTGACTGATTTGAACAAAATGCGATGCATCTCAGCATTTGTGTCAAGCATATAGTTTTTGGAAATTTGACACTAATAATTTAATGATGGTGGCCAATATGGCGGACGACTAAACCTATAGTTTTTGGTCAGCATGACATATATGTACATCAATTTAAAGGTCTTAAAGAGTAGGAAAAGAATATTCATGTAACTATTTACATGACACACTTCATATTTTCAAGATGGTGGTCAATATGTCGGACAATCAGGTTATAAAATTATGAAAAAAATATTTAAGAACATAAAACGTTTACAATGAATTAAAATCCATAGAATATAATGTTAATAGTCAAATATATGAAGAAATTCCAGTTTAAGCAACTAGTTAAAGATATTTATATTTGTTTAAAGTAAAACTCCTAAATGAAACTCCTGAATAATTGTTGATATATAAATAATGAATAATAATAATGTAAAACTCATTTTTTTTATTTTGAAATATATATATACCTATTTCTAAAACATAGAGAAATAAAAATAAATTGTTTTAACTTAATTTATTGGTGGTACTTTACAAATATAATTTATGTACATTGCTATATATTTACAGATAATATAATAAATCATGTTGAAAAAGAAAACAACATAATAATAAAAACACGTTTTTAATTTGACAACAATTATGTTAGGGTTTAAATTTAGCTTGGAACTTTAATATTTTTATTTTATTCTTTCTTTTAAAAACTAGTCCTTTTTTAAAAAGTATAAAAAACGGGATAAAATATAATGGTACTATCGTCTTGCATAATCATAACAAAATTCTCACCATCAAAAGATTCAATTTTATTTATTAAATCGTGTTATATTTTAATGTATTCATTTTTGATTAAATTTATAAGTTTTTGGTTTTTATAAATCAAGGTAGCTGGATTAAATACATTTTGAAAGTTTTTTATTTATTTATATATATGTTGTGAAACTGGTTTGAAGTGACCAGCTGGCTGATGGAATTCTAAAATGGTCAAAATCTGGTCTTATTACTATTGATTTTATTTTTGTATCGTTATATACGTATTATGATTATTCTCTAAGAGTTATAAGTTTTAAAATTTCTCTTAACTGATGTGCACTGGAGTTACTCCTTCTTTTAGTGTTGTTTTATATGATTTAAAACTTCTCTTAACTCATGAGCAGTGGAGTTACACCTTCTTTGAGTGTTATATTATAAGTTTTAAAACTTCTCTTAACAGATGAGCAGTAGAGTTACACCTTCTTTGAGTTATAAGTTTTAAAACTTCTCTTAACTGATAAGCAGTGGAGTTATTCCTTCTTTTAGTGTTGTTTTATATGATTTAAAACTTCTCTTAACTGATGAGCAGTGGAGTTACACCTTCTTTGAGTTATAAGTTTTAAAACTTCTCTTAACTGATAAGCAGTGGAGTTATTCCTTCTTTTAGTGTTGTTTTATAAGTTTTAAAACTTCTCTTAACTGATGAGCAGTGGAGTTACACCTTCTTTGAGTTATAAGTTTTAAAACTTCTCTTAACTGATAAGCAGTGGAGTTATTCCTTCTTTTAGTGTTGTTTTATAAGTTTTAAAACTTCTCTTAACTGATGAGCAGTGGAGTTACACCTTCTTTGAGTTATAAGTTTTAAAACTTCTCTTAACTGATAAGCAGTGGAGTTATTCCTTCTTTTAGTGTTGTTTTATAAGTTTTAAAACTTCTCTTAACTGATGAGCAGTGGAGTTACACCTTCTTTGAGTTATAAGTTTTAAAACTTCTCTTAACTGATAAGCAGTGGAGTTATTCCTTCTTTTAGTGTTGTTTTATAAGTTTTAAAACTTCTCTTAACTGATGAGCAGTGGAGTTACACCTTCTTTGAGTTATAAGTTTTAAAACTTCTCTTAACTGATAAGCAGTGGAGTTATTCCTTCTTTTAGTGTTGTTTTATAAGTTTTAAAACTTCTCTTAACTGATGAGCAGTGGAGTTACACCTTCTTTGAGTTATAAGTTTTAAAACTTCTCTTAACTGATAAGCAGTGGAGTTATTCCTTCTTTTAGTGTTGTTTTATAAGTTTTAAAACTTCTCTTAACTGATGAGCAGTGGAGTTACACCTTCTTTGAGTTATAAGTTTTAAAACTTCTCTTAACTGATAAGCAGTGGAGTTATTCCTTCTTTTAGTGTTGTTTTATAAGTTNTGATGAAGATAGCAACAAACCGCAGTTTGATATCTCAAATATTAACGGAGATAATTAGCCATTGCCGAACTTTTGGATCACCCTGTACTATATTAATATGTTTATATTGGCATAAATTACTGTTTATTTTTTGCTTCCGATCTCCCCTTAGGTAAAGAAAGCTATGTGATCGTTTTAATTTGGTCCCCGATTTCAAAAATTCCAAGGCAGATTCAGTCATCAGGGAAAATTTTTGGTTATGTGTCTGGCTGTTGCTCAATTTTTGCGAACCAACATATCTTAAAAACTTCACGTCAGATATTAGTGAAATTTGGATGGTAGGTCATGATTAGCCTATTGTTAGTCCCATATAAGTTTCAACTTTTTGCGCCTTACTTGTTTCTTTTCTACATGCACACAAACATACCTACATTTATTTACACCAACAGCTTCAAAAGTACTTTTCCGATTTGTTTGAAACTTTTATAGTTTATTGAAAGATAGCCCCAGGTTAATCTGAATCGTTTGCGCTCGCGCTCTTTAACTTTTGCTAAATTGATACTTTAAGCGCTAAGTCTTTACTACCGAGTCGTGCGTAGTCGGTTCCAGTGTGAGAGCTCCAGTCGTACTACCGAGTCGTGCGTAATCGTATGTCGCATGTAATCGGATCCAATGTGAGAGCAGCCTATGTATCTATTCACTTGTACTTTTACTTTCTCACATATGAAGTACGTCTCTTTATATACTTTTATTTAATTTTGTATCAACCATTTTTCAAATAAAATCATTCTGTTTCTGCGTAGAATTACATAGGTTATAGGCTTATGTTTGAAGAAATAAAGATTTATAGGACTTGCATCTGTTTTTATCTTTAAACTAATTCAATTGAGATGACGTACGATACTTAAATCAATACCTATAAATAAAAAAATACACCGACTAATTTCCTCTGCAAAAAAAACCACGAAATGTTTGAAGAAATAAAGATATATAGGACTTGCATCTGTTTTTATCTTTAAACTAATTCAATTGAGATGACGTACGATACTTAAATCAATACCTATAAATATAAAATGTTTCTAGCCTTTTTCGTGAAAGGTAATAATTAATTTAGTGCTGACAACTTTCAAGAGAGTAGAATTTTACGAATTCTTGTTGCAAAACAAGCGTCATTTTTTGATTTAAGTTATTAATGAATATTCTTTCATCTCGTGTTATTTATTCTTTTTTTTAAGCCTTACAATTGAAAAACTGAAAGGAATATCCAAATTTAGGAGTTCTTTACTAACTTGTAAATACTGCTAACTAAATTGATCATTACTCTCACTGTAAATTCTTTCCTAAATCAGTCAACAATTATCTTGATTCACTCAAAAATACAAATAAATCCGATAATACGAAAATATCATGCCTTGTACATTTTAAGATCGACATTATCTTGATTCACTCAAAAATACAAATAAATCCGATAATACGATGATTCAAGCTAGATATTGAATTTGTAAATCTTCTTACCTATAATCTCTCAACTAGACATCTCTATTTAGTATCTTAGTGACTAATCTATTACAATCACTACAATATTATCTACAAGTAGATTATAAACGTATTTCATTTCGGCCTGTTTTTTAAACTGGTAATTTTTAGAAGCCGAAAGCTGCTTTGATTAATAAATACATAATTTCACTTGGGGACACTTTTCCTTCTACCTTTGGTAATCCTTCGTTATAAGTAATTTCATTTTTTATACTTTAAAACTTATTTTATATTCCTAACATCGTTAAATTCGTTTTCCAAAATAATTATTAGAATTTCAAACTGACCTTAATGAAGGAATTCAAGAAGAATCTTTAATAAATCAAGTGAAGAAGCATTTTTATAATATTATAACTCTTTCTTATTTTTCGAAGTACAATATCGGTTTTGATCAGTAGTTTTTGAGACATGTTATAAAAGCATATATACTTAGTGAATGTGAAGTGGGCCATCTGCGTAGTATAGTATATCTCTTTGTTGTAGATTCACTTTTTTTTGCAATTCTTACTTCATTTTCCTGTATTAGCGACCTTTACAAGCCTGAGAGGTCTTTGATGTCCATTGGCAGAACGTCTGGAAACGTAACGTCAATATTTTTTCATCTATAAGATATAGATTACACTATCTTGAGTTTACCCACGGAGCTATCTATATCAGAGTCCTGCGCTCTCATGTCCTCAATGCCACGCTTCATACACAATTCTATAATATCGTATTTTCTCACTATTAAACAATATTGTAACATTATGAAAGGAAATATTATAGGATGTATTGAATATCTGTTGTAACAGGATTTTATTTTTATTAATAGCTAAAGTTGAATTTTATCTAATAGTCTATTCTTATACTCTCCTTACAAATGAAGCAATTGTTATACATTTTTGCTTTGTACCCGATTTATTGATATTGGTTGTCTCGTCCCATTTGTTGTTTTATCTTATTTTTAAAAGACATTTTTTAACTTCTGTTTCATTAAAATAATATAATTCCTTTTATTAAGTCGCTCCTTATTTATTCGCATTTATTTGACAAGGATAATTTTGGTGTTATACTCAAGCAAATCCTTGAACTCAGGTTATTTAACTGATTAGAAAATGTTAGTTTTTGTTTAGAGTATACATATCTTAGGGGTTCCGTTGATTAGAAAGCGGCTGTGATATATTTTAAAAGGAAAAAGACGACAAAACAAAAAAAGTGCCCTTCATAAATCGATTATTAGTAAGGTGTGGGACACCAGGATTAAAGGGTGTACACCGATGCCATGGTTTCATGACAATAGATGTCTCCCCATCATTCGATGAATTTTTTGGTGTGATCTCATCTCGTACATAAAGTACGCTTAACTGATTATCTTTACTTGACGATTAGGTAAAAATCTCTTGATCTAATAAGCGAAGCTTTTAACTCATAATGCTCTTACTCGAAAGAGACCCAAGTTTTTTCTCTAAGGTTCTGGAGACGGAGCATTGTCCGTGCTCTCGAGATTTCCATGATGGCATCACGACGTCTTGGTCCATGAATACTTGGAGGAGATTGAAATGAGGGTGCGGGACGAGGTGTGATGACAGGTTCCCAAGCAGGTAGGACAATGCCCAGCGGGTACAAAGCAACCCCGCCTACTATGCATATACCGGAGCCTCACTTCCAATTATGGATTTTCCACGGTATCGGACAGCGTCCTCATGCGGAGCATTGTCCAAATCCGCCGTACCACATTAGAATTGGTGGTTAGTTCTACGAATAATACATCCCTCCCACGATTCCACGATATTTTCTAATCTAATCGTGAGTGTAGAGTAGAACTAGAGAAAAGTGACGGTTTCAGATGCTATTCATACGTGTCACCTTATTTTCCTATCTGCAAATAATAACCGTTCAAGTGCAGTTAAGGATTTCTTGACATTTTAGTCACTAAATTGCATAGCTCATATCACGAACAAAATTTTCTTCCAAATCCGGCATTTTTCTCAAAATATGGCTGCTTAACATTGTAAGTTGACTGATTAACTTCTTTAAGAAGTTTCCTAATTGTTAAAGATAAACAGTTATATCTGCTTCATTATTGTCATATTTTTTGAACATTATGACAGATATATCCATTTATACCCAATCAAATGCATATGTATACACTTATGTACATAACATTAATTTACCGGTTGGTTAATTGGCCTAAGGCAGAGGAGAAATGATGAAATTATAAAATTATTTATTTCTTCATCTGTTAGGTAATCTTTTAGCATATCGAGTGCGTGGGAAAGTTATTTATTTATTTTTATTTTATTCTTTTCGCATTGTTATAATTGATTCCATTTTTACTCATGGCGTGCAGTTTAGTATTGTTTCAGATTGCATTGTGCTAAAATGCTTATTTTTGTTTACTTATGCATTCCGACGTTAAGAAGATGGTATCTGATGCAAGAGTTTATTGGGTTCAAGAGTATCTGCTGTGGGATGCGTGCTCAAGTTGAATATTGTGAAGAAGACCGCGGGCGAAGAGAAGATGGTTTGTAGTATGCTCGTTTCGTCACGGTCTCCTTTTCCACACGGGGCAGTAATGGACTCGCCTTCTAATAGATTATGATCATGGCTCTTTGGATCGAGCCGATGCAAATACGTTACACCGGCTGATACCAATTTCCCATTTACTACGGACTCCTCCACCTCCACGTCCCTTCCCACCATTCCATTTGCATCTTCTTTCCTTCATGTGGGAAAACTATGTTTTTCTAAGTCTTTTTCCTTTGTCGACCCTTACCTTCTTTAGCTCATTTCGGTGTATTAAGGGCCTCCAGCTCGCGACGCTAATCGATCAGGCATTGGTCACGGACATCCCTCTGAATTTGTACATAAAAAAAACTGTTCTTGTTCAAACAAAACCTCGAATCTTCTTTGAAGGAGGGAGAAGGGGTGTACAAATTTGTTTTGTGTTTCTTATACCTACTTTTTATTTCTTTTCATTAGAATAACTGAAGTTTTATCGTATTTGAAAAAGGTTGAAGGTGTGGGAAGAAGGATTAACTTTCTCCGTTTCAAAAGTATGTGGTATTTGGAATGGAAGGACAGCCTCGTCAGCAGTAGGTAAACAGGTGAAGATATATAGCACTGAGAAATCATTTAAGAAACATTTATTCTGAATATACCTGATTCATGTGGATCGTTTGAAGTCCAAGTGGAGAAGGTTCAAAGCAAATAGAGAGGTACTGACATGTTAGTCATCTGTGCGTGACTTCACCTTTCTATTATACGTCGTTCTGTTTCAATATCGAGTATTAGTTTTATTTAAAGGTACTGCTATCTCATGGAGGCTCTATTAAAAGATAAATATTTCGACCTTTGTGGTCCGGTCGGCTGTGTCGCAAGTTCACGGGCTCAGATCTCCGCTCCGTGGGCGTCCTCAGATAGAGATCTTCCTTATATTCTTCCCCTTAAAACCTGTAATTATTATATCCGACTCTATTGTCTCCGACCCACCTTCATCATTCATTCACCTTACATACGGACAAACATTCTGTTCTAAATATCATTAACCTTGGAGTATCACTACCTGTATTGGAATACCACGATATTTCCTTGTACCAATCTTTTTCTTATTTTTGACATTTTAATTGCTTCTTGTTATGTATAATTTGTGTTGGAATACGATTCTGTACTTTTTGATATTGTATTATGACGGAACGTGTTTTCTTACTATAACTTTGAATAGTGCAATTACAAACTACAAATATCATATGATGAGCACTACTTTTTAAACTTATTTAATATAGATCGTGTTTTTTTTATCATTGAAGCTTTATTTATTAATTTTTGTTGTTTTATGACTTTATCATTTTCAAACTATGCTGCAATTTCAACTCAGAATGACAGATCAGACAATTAATGTAACTTTTACGCTTTTAAACTTAGATCTTATTCAAATATTTACTTGTGTTACGCTTTAGCAATAGAAAAAATCTAAGTTATATTTGATATGCTGTCTTAATCCTGCCATATTTGCTCTTGCCTTCGTTCTTATATTACGAAATATAAATATTTTTGTTTAAGTCTTAATGCCTGAATTATAATTTTAAATTTTCTTATTACTACTCCTCATGAATTAATAAATAATTATTTCTTATATTATGTAAGTACTTTTCTTTAAACAATCGATTATAGACAGTTTATATGTCATTTATATCCCATCTTAATGGCTGAGAACAGATTGCCCTTTTATATTCTTTAATTATTTAAAAATCATTATGACTACTACCTAACCATCGTAATTGAAATCGTAAATAATTTATAATTATCGCGTTTATATAAAATATTAATATCTTGAAGTATAATAATGTTTCTAATAGTGAAGGGAAATTTAATTTCGTCTCAACTTCTATCTATATTCATGAGGAAATTATGATTGAATTAATAATTTGACTTATAAATTAATTTCATTTAATAATAAAAAAATGTTGTAGTTACTTATGAGATATGTACGGTTAAGCTCATTTTTCTTTGCTCTCTCTCTTTTTTAATGTTACAAGTTTCATATATTATGCGTTCTTGAGGCAATATATCTCCCCAGTTTCATTTTGAATAGGTGGGTGTGTTTTCTGATCTTTTTGACGTGTGACGAATGAATTCCATTTCGATTTCAAATCTAAGAAAGATACAAATTGAAGAAGTCGGCTACTGTTTTAAAATCTGGTGGCTCCTTGGATCCTATTGCTGCCATATTTCAAACGTCGCTTCTGACGCTGGCTATCCTGCTATGGCTTATATACTCCACCTTAGACAAATGTACAGCTTATGGCATGTGTTTTGTAAATCGTTTTATTTTTTTATTCTCTTACAGTCGGAGAGGTCATTGCGACTTAATACCACGTTAGCTCTAACTAATTCTAACAGTCAGAGATATTCTTTGGGTCCGGTACGGCTCATGTCTCGGGATTGTTTATGAGGGCTATTACAGCATTTCCTTTAATGTAACCGAATGAGTGTTTGTTTCGTTATTAACGATTAATGAATGCCAGAAGGAGGGTGGAATTTCTGTATGAATTATCGTCTCTTTCTCTCTTCTCGTACGATTACCTTATTACCATATTTATTTTCTCGCGTAGATTTTCTATATTTAACGAAATCCACCCTCTCATAAGAAATCCTTTTGTTCTATGAAACTTAGATAAGATTCTCAGTAATCGTGTTCATCGATGATGTATGGCTATTTAGTCTAGTTTTATTTATAACATCGTGGGCTTTTTAAGCATTGTCGGTCTTAACATTACTTTACTAAAAGATCTTTGCTTTTAATTGCAAAATAACCATGTATATATTTTGTTATGCAAGTTTTCGGCATCCTTTGCTTTGTGTTCTACGTTCATGCAAAACAATAATTCTCTCTTGAGTTAGAGGAGTTAAATTACCCTAAGATATGATGAATGACCATTCACAGAATACTAGTTTACAAACCATTGTCTTTTAATTTAAATATCTAGATCATCCATTGTATGCATTTGCCTCTATTATGACAAGGAGTTTTTTTTTATCTCAAGTTACTCTCTCGTTTCAGAATGTCTTTATAATATGTTCAAAAATAATTTGATCAAAAATAATGTTATATATTAAAAAATAATTTTTGAAATATTAATTGAAAAATTATTTTTTAAATAAAACAATGAATAATGTAAAGCAAATGACAAATTTAATATAATGCATTTTTTTAAGCTTACATATTTATAATTTCTTACTAATTTATATTGCTATAACAAGTTTTTATAGCTAAAGTATTTAATAAACTCGCAGAATTAGTAGTTTTTAGAAACTTATTTAATAAGGGCATTTATTAAATAAAAGAAAGTAAATGTTTTATACATAAGTTATAAATCAATTCTTCTTATCTATAAACGCAGAACTAAATACTAAGATCAGACTAAGTTTCAAATGTACTTTCGTAATTCTATATCAAGATTTTTTAAGTTTTATTTTTTTTTTATTTTTTACTTTTTGTGTTTATTGCAATTTTCTTTAATTTAATCTTATTTTTTCTACAATGAATTATCTTAGACGAATTTTTTGCTGTGTTTATTGCTTTGGAGATCTATTTGTATTTTTTGATTTAAAGTTTTATATTTTCGTTCTTTGTATTATTTGCTTTTTAGCTATTTCTTTTACCCAAAGGATTTTTTGTTGTTATGGTCATTCCTTCTTAGAAGTACGAAGGTCCCTGCCTAATCTCATGCTTGTACCCGAGTCCTTCTTTAAAACACGTAATTATAACCGTTTTCTTTGAGCATTGTTGAACATAGGCTGGGACTATGGCGCTTTTGGTTTTGTTCCTTGCCTGAGGCTATATTGTCCCACACCATATTTCAACTTTTCAAACCCTACCTTAGCCGAACCTTGCCTTAGGCCAAACCGTTCTCTTCTTCACCTCACTGATTTTAAATAGTTAATTGGAACGACTTTGAACTAAACCTTATGAATATTCACTTTGTGATCCTCTGACTATATTGAGAAAAAATCACCTTTGATTTTTACCTGAATGGCTTTTCAACTTTATTACTTCATACATATATATTATTAAATATTTTTATTTTTTTGCTTCGTTGTTTCATCAGATAATGTTTTGTCGTAAATCATATAATGGTCCTTGCTGGAAAATTAAATGTTATTTCCTGCTGTGATTATATTTTTTGTGTACCTCTCTTAGTTTGAAGGGCAAAGGTAGAAAAATTTATGAAAAAAATAAAAAAAAACTTTAGAGCCTAATTATGTCATAATTATATTCCTCAGACCTTTTCATATTATAATTACACTGAATATAAGGTATATTATTTATTTTATTTTATTTATGAGGGGAAACCTAAAATTAGGCTTGATTTTTTATATACTTTAAAGTTTAGATTATTATCTTTTTAATAAGCAAATTGTTAGCAGAATTTAATTTGATTGATACAAAAAAGTGATAATTTAAATTTCAATTACTACTAAAACATTTCTGCAGCTTAAAAACTTGTATAATAAATATGATGTTATGATTTTTTATGATTTGTATGATGTTATGTTACGAGGCAGTAACTGTTTTTAATAACTGTAAAAAGCAATTATACTTTATTTGAACATTTATGTTTTAATTAAGCCATTTTTGTATTATTTATTGTATTTCGGAAATCTTTTTCTTCAAACCCTGAAACTAAAATGAGATTAGCCTTCTCTAGATATTTTTTATCCTTTACATTTATTTTTTTTAGCTTTTACCTATAAGTATATTAAATTATTTATTAATCATATTTTTGTTTTAATTTAATTCAAACTTATCTCTAGTTGAATTTTTATTATAAAATAAATATTTGTTATATTTTTTTATGATGAAATAAATTGTTTATTAATTTTTTTTTTTCGTAATTTTATCAAAATTATCTTTTTCAGTCATTAATTTCAGATTATCTATACTTTAATAGAGCTTTAAGCTCCCGAACATTCTTCTCTAGCCCAAATACCTTCGATTGATTCCTATAATTTATTCATTTTTTTTTTTTGAAACAGATGTTAAAATTGTTATTTATTTAATTACTTTTTAAATAAATAAATAGGTCAATTAAGCTTTAATAAACTGAGAATATGTAAATTACTTTATAATAGTTTTTTTTTTTTTTAAATATTTAGTTTGCGACGCTTCGATAATATTCAGATGAATCTGCTTTCGTTGAGCTTAATAATTTAATTAAAATATTTTGACCACCAACAAAAATCTTTTGACCTTCTACCCGCATATTTTAAATAAAACTTCATTTCCCGTCAAACTGGAACATATTATAGTATTGGTAACATCTTAAAAGTTATTTTTTTTTTATATAAAAAAAAAAAAAAATAGTGTTTCATTACTTATTCGTCACGTAGCGGTTATTTAAAGTTTTTTTTTTGTGGAAAATTAGGGAAAAATTAGGCCTGAAACAATCACTCTAAATTTTGTTTTTAGAGTTATCAAAAATCTTTTTGATACAAAATTTAAATAATTTCGTTCCTTATACAATTTTTTCTTAGTTTTTTTCGTTGTTTTAAGTTGTCTAAAAATTTTAAAATGTAGAAAATTTATATACATTTCAAATTAACTGTCGATCCCTATAAGTAAACAATTATATAATTTTCTTTGTATACACACACTGTCACACAGACACACACATCCTTTATAATAGAGTAGTGTCCCGACGACTCACCTTGAAATGATTTGTTAGTGCTAAGCTAAGGCAACCACATTTATTCTAATAAAAATAAATGTTTGTTTTGATTTGTTGGTCTTTAAATGGAATTAATAACTTATCTAAATTAATTTACTAAATTTTACTTTTTCCTAAGTATAAAATTATGCCCAATGCCGCGGCTCATATATTTTAAATATTACATATCCAAACATAAATTTTTCAAATTCGATGGTAAATAAGACGTGAAATGCTATTACCTCTATGCCTCATTTATTGGTTGACTCATAAAATATATATTTTTTAACGAATATTATCAACTTTTATAATCTGCTCTACATTCCAGTAAACTAATGTTGGATGAGTAGAGTAGATATTTTTTGTCAAATTCTTTCCTCTTTGTCACGAATATTTGAACAACTTTTTCTGACTCATATCCTCTTAGTTATCTGTATTAAAACTATTTATTATCACTATAATTCACTCGCTTTTGTACAATAATATGTTTAATGTGATGAATAAACACTTTAATCTTGTATTCGCTCTTTATTTATTTTTTTTTAATTTCTTTCTTTAGGATTGTGTTATTCAGTGTCGATACATACTTTTGATATCTCATTTAGACTTTAGATTCATTCATATTTAATCTGTTTTAAGACGTTTTTATTTAATTGAATTTGAAAGATTATTCCATCAGATGTATTTACTGTCTAATATAGTTTTGTGAATTATCGTTTCGATATTTATTTCTTTTATTGGGGTACAATCATAGTTAAAATTTTTATTTATACTTTACGTGTTGAACTAGAAAATTTAAATACCCCATAAAAAAATATTTATTTTTATCATATTCAAAAATAGAATAATTAATATGTACCTACATACATAGCACTTTAATACAGCAAATGCATAAATAATGTAATAACACAATGTTCAAAAATCATCAGTTTTCTCTGATGATTAAAATAATTAATTATCCTGACATATCGAAGCTTAGCTCTTTTCTAGATTTGAAATATGTCAAAATAGTTATTTGTATATTTCATTATTAGGTTATTTCTTTTTGATAAGTTTTTAATTTTTTTGTACCTATAATGTAGTTAAGCCTTTTTGGTTATTAGTTAATATCGTTTAGGAATCGAACGCCTTCCAATGCTAAGTCAAGTGTTTTCATTTTAAGATAATAACATTTTTATTCCGACTCTAATAGAAAATTTAAATATTCTTTAATGAAATTATAACTTTATATTTTATTTTTTATTGGAAATTAAGTTGTTTACATAAATTTTACTTAAACGCCTTTTGACAATTGTGCGATAGGGAAGTTTCGCGTAATAATTTATAAATTTGCTCCTATATTTTACAGGTTTAACATATGGAGGTCATGTTATTCGGATTCAATGAAATAGTCTCATCACGTAAAACATCCATATCATAAATAATATTATTGCCTTGGATTTAAAAAAAAAAAAAAAAAATAATAATAAATAAATAATCTTAGGGAATAGACTAGTATTCAGAAGACTGAGATAGAATAAATATCACCGCAGCTATTTTGTAATGTTTTTCCTACAATTTAAATCTCCTTGTTCTTGCCGAAGTAATTATTTTACAATATTCATTTGTGATGTCTTCATATAGAGTAAATGTACATGTATATAATGAAAATAATTTATCTTCCAGTATATTTAAACTGTACATCGAAGGGTTTCCAAGTTATTTACGTTCATTACGTAGGATCAATTAGTTCTATATTTGTTCAACTGCATGCGGCTGCGGGTACGTTGCGCTCGTAATTAACCTTTAGGCCTAAAGCTTTAAGTCCGAGTACCACATATCGATTAGTTCTCCATCTAAATTGTTCACATAGTGCGTTACTATTCTTCTCCAATCATAAATCATTCTTCGCGACTATAAATCACACCGGGGAAGTTGTTTCCATTTGCAGGTCTGTAAATTTTCAGTGTGGCTGGAAGGTAAAGCTCTTGTACCTTATTTGTCCAGAGCTTAAGACGGCGAGGATTGAGTCAGGTTTTCAGGTTTGTTATCAAGAGAGTAAGATGATAATTGCTCGGAGGTAGCGTGGCGGAGACCTATAGTGTAAAAGACACGGCTGTATAAAGATGGCATCTCGGCGCACTCAAGCTGCACAACTTCGCGCCTTTACCACCCGGCGGATCTCTCGCCTCACTTCTCAGGATCCGTTGAGAGTTAAAGTCGATGTGAACTCAACCTGAAAAAGTTCAATGAGATCTAGTCATGCGATCTTCTATTCTGATTTGATTTCTTCCTTTTGAATTTATTGCTGAGAATTTAAAATGGGTATTAGTGAATTTGTGTTTTTTTATTTTTTGCTGTTTATAAAAACATTTAACTTATTTTAATCAAAGAGGAATAACACACTTATTGATAAATTTTAAATTAAATATATAAAAAGTACTGGTGTGGAGATCCCACACATGCGACTTCCATGAAATGTTGTGTCAATACGTGAATAATAGAGAACTCAGTATTTATACCAATTTTCATGGAAGTAAAAACACTAAAATGCCAATATCTCCCAAGCCGCTTGTCCAATTGTGCTTAAAAATTATAGGTACAATCTACCGTATAGGTCACATATAGACCCTAAAGGAAATTGAAATCAAATAAAGCCTACTGGGGTTATTGTCGACAGACCGATTTGGTGCTTAAGTGGCTGTAGCTTCGAAACGTCGTGAGCTACGATGTTCGAGTTTGCGCCAACAGTTTTTCCGACAAAAGTTCTAAAAAAATGTCGCAAACCGCATCTCAATACGATATCTTGAAGCGATGTTATATAAGGTTTGAAGTTCCGATCGAACGAATATACATACGTACGCACAGACACGGATTTTACTGATATCCCCGGGTTCGAAAGACCCCTCCTTTACAGAGATCTCGGAATCATGTTTTGGAGGGTATCACCATACTTCCATTTTCATGGAAGCAAAAAACCTATAAAGTTTATAGACTTAAAAAGAGTAATTAATAAATAGAAAATTTTATTCCCCTTTTTGTTTAATGATATGCATTTGCTTATCAAGTTGACATTACTTATACGTAATCTAGATGCAAAAACTTAGTGATTATTTCAAATTAGTTGTTGGCAATGATTAAAAAGTTTGACGGGAGTGTAAATGTTGACTTGGTCGATGCAGGAGGAGATATTTCCGGTGAAACTGCCCAGGTTCAGACCGGTTGGAAAGCACCCGCAAGTCTGAGAGAAGGTTCCCACCGTGTCCCCCTCCATCACCTATCCGTCGCTTAATCGATATTCATCACTTATATCCTTATTTATAGGTCATTATCATTAATAAAAATCCCCTCCTTTTTTGTCTTTCTTATACACTTGGTCTTTTCTCTAATTTAGCCTTTGAAATTCACTGCGCCTTTTAATCTCCATGAAACCTGTCACTATTTCTTTTTCATCCTTTTAAATTTCAATTTATATACTAAAGTGAGCAAAACAACCTTTTTTTATGATAAAAACTGCCGACTGCTTTTAGTTTGTTAGAATTTTCATGAAGTTAGGATTTCCTTAAGTTAAAACACGTTGCAAGACATATTTTCTCAGACTTTGTTGGATCTTTGCTATTACTTACTTTTTATGGATAACACAGTAATTTATGTTTGATCATTTATAAAAATTCCCTCAGATTGAATAGGTGCTAATTACGTTTTGTTTTAAATGTATTTCTTTAATTAGTCCAAATATATTTATTTATATAGAAAGCTTATTTTACTATATAATTAAAGAACAACCCAATTTTTGTATAGAAGCAAGGGTTTTAAACTCAAACAAATTATAATCCATTATAATTTCTGCATATAGAACAAATAAAACGAATGATTGATGATGCTAAAAATAATTATTTCAAGATTATGTATGCAAATTTATTAAAACAAATATGACAAATTAATCGTGACAGAAAGGCGTTTTCATTATTCTATTGAATTAATTACATGATACAATTTTTTCTTTGACATTTCTACAATGATGTCTCTGTATTTTTTTCTATTAACTTCATAACTGTGTTTAAAAGAAAATCTACGTATCTAGGTTTTTATATAAAGTGTAATGAACTCATGACGAACTGCTTGCATGAGAATTTTCTAACCTTGGCCTCGCCGTTAAGAAAAGAAATAGGTATAATGTTGCTTTTTTTTCACAATTAATGTAAATATAAAATTACAGCATAACGTTTTTACTCTTATTATCAATTAGTATGTCATATATATTAAATATTTTTAAATTAAAAAAAACTCGGGAAACTTCAAAGCAGTAATCATTTTATCAATTACTTTTTATATCATACTTGTTCATAATAAGACAGAAAAATTAAATTTTGCGTAACGATTTTTATAAAATTGAAATTAAATTTATATTCTATTTTTTATAAAATCTGTCTTAATAAATTTTAAAATATTAAAATCTTGATCTTTTAAAAATCTTTCGTAAGCATAAAATTCTACTCGTATTATTAAATTATATATGTATTCCCGTATTTGAAATTTATCTTTATGTTTACCTTGAAATTCTCTTATTCATAGTACCCACTGTAAACATTTTCTCATACAAAACTAGATCATTACTATTTTATATTTTTTAATCTTTTTACAATTAATAACCAGATTGCACTGAGATTTTTTTTTTTTTTTTTTTTTTTCATTTTTATCAATGTAGTTAGATTGGAAATTTATTTGTATAATACGATCGAAGGTCGACTAGTTTACTTAGTATTTCTTGTATTTATCCATTCCTTCCTTTACTACTTTGACTTACTTTGCGTGTATTTATCGTTAGAATAATATTATATTTTTTTTATAGTAAGTGACTCGTCATTTGACTAGTTGTAATAATTAACTCACTTTTATTTTCTTAGTGATTCCCACGCCTTGAATTGTAAATACCTCAGTACTATAAGTGCACCTTAAGTAAAAAGAAACAACTTATCTTTTTACTTTAAGTTTTACTGTTAATACATATTTATTAGACTTGTCATTTTTAATTGATGTACTTTTTATTCTTAGCGTAAAAATTTACTGATTCGAACAAAATTCGCCTACTCCAGGTGCATCTTAGTATTTTTGACATGTGTATTATACGAGTATACGACTGTACGAGTGTATAGTTTTTGTTAATTTTAATATTTTTCAATATGATGGATTACTAACGATCATTGTTTTAGTCAGCTTGACATGATATCGTTCAACGTCATGTTAAATCGTTTTAAAGATCTTAAAGAGTAGATAAAGAATATGTAACTAGTACTACAAAAATTTTATGATAGCTGGCTTTTTAAAATCATATATTGCCGATATAAGAGTGTTCAAAAAAAGTTTATTAGTACATGGCTTGCTGCGTATAATTATAAAGCTCTTTTTAGGTAGGTTCAGAATATGATATATTCTGATAATATATATAATATATATATATGATGATAACCCAAAAATTGTTTTCTGGCGAGTTCTTTATGCGCCAAATCACTCGTTAAAGTAAATTAATAATACGTTCAGTTTATTTAAATTATGCACGACTTTATTATCATCAAGAAAATATTAATTTATTATATTGATCCATACATTAGTTTTCAATTTTTTTCTTAAAGAGATGAAACGTGTTTGCGGAACTTTTCAACTAAATTACATCTCGTTAAAGTTATCGAAAATTAACGAAAACGTATAATATATGCGAAGTTTTTGGCTCTGCAATTAAAAACACAATTTATTATAAATTTGTTTGCAAGTGTTATTTACTTTCAATCTTTAATTTAATGTATATATAAAAGTGGGTACAACTATTAAATTCAAGGGGAGTTTTCAGTAAGATTGACATCTCTTTTTTAAATTCTCTTAAGTGTCTTCATTTCATTTCAGAAACAGGAAACCCGCCAGAATATTCAATTAAGGCTTTGACTTACCTCATATCACTCGTCGCTGCGATCAGAAATGACTCCTATAAATACATAAAACCTGTTTTAACTGAAAAAGCCACGGTCCCAGAAATAGGTTTTCACTTTTGTAGGTTTCCATCTTACACATATTCCAGCTTGGATAGGTTATGGTTATACTATATTTATGTTCTTTCTTGAAATATGACAAATTTCTATTGGTTTATTTTTCTTTAAACCACATCAAGTAATTAAGAGAAATGCTCTTACAGTTATCTTGTTGAAGATAGTTTATGATTGCTTCTAATATGCTATAAATGTTGGTGCAAGTGTAACTGGAAATTTCTCCTATTAGAAACAAAAAAAGACCGTTAGTTTTAAAGAAGCGCATGAAATGTACGAGTATGCAGGACTATGATACGTTTACTGCACTGTTTCTAGCCAAACAGGAGGGTATGTAAGATGTAACCATCTTAATTGGATTTAAGTGTGCCTTATTCTCCTACCGGTACCATAAATGGTATAGTTGGCGAGCATCGACTTGTTTAAGGGGGTCCTTATCCTTCTCTTCTCCCTGGATCTTTTATTGATATCCTTTTCTAGAATTCAATTCCTAGTTGCTATTTAGTTTCCAACTGTCTTTTACTCATCTCGCGTACCCTTCTCTCCGTTATATGAGATCTGTCCGTGGAACGATCATCCATCTATTACCGTAGGTTCTTTTGCAATCTACTCCATCTAAGCAAAATTAATAACTCAAGCCACTGCTGTAACTCTTCCAACTCTATATCCTCTTCGAACCACGAATAGAAAGTAAGCTGTAATTTTTTTTCTCTGTTGAATGGAAGTTTCATTTTGGGGTTTTTGATCAATCTCTCCATATATAAACCGACAGTACATTAAAGATTTTTTTTTCCATATCGTGACGTTTCTATTCGATCCGTTATGTATTCATCCTCTATGTAAAAAAAATATATCAAGTCTTTTGTAACTTAAAACCATATAAAATCCTTTCATTGTTTTTTATTCCATTGAAACCAATTTCACGATTTTTTTCTCAAATATTATTAAATCTTCAAAACTGCTGATCAATGTGAGGAACATTATAAATTTACACCTCGCACTCTTGTCTTTATTTTTAATGTATTTATACTTATTTTATTTTTAAATTGTATTTATAGTTATAACTTCACACATCTCTCCTTAAATAATAATAAAGTTTAATTAAAATATAACTACAAATGACTATTTTATGAAATGCATAGAAATTTCTTCGCTTTGGTTTCTATCTAATCTTAACCGTTGATATTAAACCTACAATATCTATTTTTTTTATTTATCATAAATATATTTATAATTTATTTTGATGGTTTACCACTGTAAAAATCTATTTCTTTTATGAACTAGAAAGCAAGGCTTGTGGCGGCACTTGTTTTTTTAATAAATTTAAAAAAAAAAAAAACATGCTATTATTTTGTAAACTCCGCAATTTTACCATGACCACAGATCTCCCTTTTTTACTAAATAAATAAGAGATAATTGTATGTTGGTTACAATTTATTTCAATTAATAAACACACGTACTGACCTTAATAAATAAATATAAGATAACACTTTGATTTGTCTTATTCTAAAGAATGTTTTACTTCCTTTAGTGGTTAACCTTATCAATTTAATTAATTTCATTCAATCTTGCTTCATTTTTTAAAAAGATTTCATGTATTATTTAATTATTATGTACCGTTTTAGATGTTATTTATAATTTATAAAAAACATAATTACACTATCGCAACATTCTAGTTAGTAAGGATAGAAGATGTTATTAGGATAAGTATTATTGGTAATACGATCTTCATAGTTATCGCTCTTTTCCCTCCTTTTTCTTTCCCTCCCTACTCTTCAGTCAATTTCCCGCCCTATTCTTTCTTTTTCCTACCCTATCCTTAGAACAATAAAGATCGTAAAGCCTCTCCACTAAATGAGTATTAAATCACCAAAACTAGCTTTGGGACTCTAAGCCATCATCGGTGCCGAGTGCCGGTAAAAAATAAAGGAAAAACTTGACGTGGTGTCATATGAGAGACAAAAGACAAACTTTACGTCTATACATATTTTTTTAGAGGCTTTTCGTTCCTTATTATTCAATTGACATCAAGTCGACTTGTGCTCTTATTAAACGATGTTCTTTCCCTCCCTTCCTTTCCCTTGTTTATCTTTCTCTCCCCACACAAATGAACACTAAACTATGTAATTATTTTTAAGAAATTAAATTAACAATAGTAATTTTATTCCACGTTTTAGTTTAGGGTGTGGCCTTTAATTTAGTCCTATAATTGGAGCCAAATTTTGTGTCAACTTAATTCGTCAATAGTATTATATAGCTTTAATAATTTCTGCAAATTATGTTTTTCATTTTAGGCCAATGCGAAAATACATTAGCCAAATATATAATTAGCATTAAATCTAATAGTCAATAAAAATTCTTTCTCAAACCATCCTTAAACAAAATAATATTCGTTTCTTACACGTGACGGAACTTGTTTATTCAATATTTAGATGATTATCATCTTCTTTTCGTTGTTTTATTATTAAGTAATTTTATATTTTGAATCTATTAAACGTTGAACATAAAGTGTTCTGGGTTAGGTCTTCACCTCGTTACTTAATTGTCAACATTTCTCTTCGGAGTTTTATTTAATGTGTAACTAATTTAACGGGCCCTCATCATCCGCATTTTAATCCGGTTATAAACCTATTTACTTTCCATATTTTTAAAACTTTAAAAAGTTTTTTTTTTTTAAATACCTTTAAAAGTTCCTAATTGAATAGTTTCTCATCCTCGTTTTTCTGTCGATCTAGCCTTTAAATTATATATATGTATTTATATTTCATCATTTAAATAATTTAATTAGTTTTTTAAATTCTTTCTTCTTTACTTTAAAAATTCTTGTTAAATTATTTTTTTCTTTTCACATATACATAAATCCTAAGTTACAGTAAAAACTAGTTTTTGGTTTTACGCATTCAAAGTACAGTTATGTTTAAGAATTTTCTTTTAAGTTTTTTTAACAGAAAAAATTTTTATTTCTATTTCTAGCCTTTTTCTTGATTTTTTTTCTTACTTTTATGATTTACCATTTGACTTAACTATCAATTTTACTGTTAGTATACAACCTTATTGACTTGCTCGTGTTTTTCCTTTTTTTTTTTTTTTTATTTTATTTTCGTATTCTTAGCTTCAATTATTTTTCCATGTAATTATAGTTTTACAGTTCGTTTTTTGAGCTTAGTTTTTCGTTCTTTTTTTCTTATACATTATTTAATCATCTCTTCTTAATCATTTTTATTTTATAACATTCGTGCGATCTTAATAAGAAATATAAGTAATATGTATTGATTGGAAGCGATTATATTTCTTTCGATTGATAACTTTCTTTCTTCTTTTGTATCCCTTTTAAGCTTAGCAAAATATCTTGTAATTTTTGTAATTATAAAAATCAAAGGAGCTTCGATCTCCCTATAAAGTTTATATTATAAACTAACTGTTATACAAAATAATATAAAACGAATTATAGAATTTATAGAAGAAGCTTTGTTAATGATAGTTTAAATTGCAGCAGTTTAAATTAAGTGGCAATTTATGTCCTTTTGTGATCAAACAGATATTTACTTAACCATAGATATGTTATTTTTAAAAATATCCTAATTTTTTAGTCTGTGTCGTTATTATATTGACAAATATAGAGATTTTGTTTTTTAATAAAACACCCCCATTCTAAGATTTGACCAATCGTTAATGTTTTCAATATATATTCTCTTAGCGAATTTTCGAAGAAAATTAAGCTATTGGAATAACTTCAAAATTTTTGTAAGGAGAATTTTTGAAAATTTTCTCCATGGAAATCCATTTCAGACCATTCTGAATCGATTCCTAAAATGTAACACTTTTTTTTATGTATTTATGTATATGTTTATTTGTATGAATGTATGTATTTATATATGTGTCACTCCAGACAATATCTCCCCTTAGGATGCACTTAAAAATTTCAAACAAATTTTAAAATGTCAATAATATCCAAAAGAAAGGATGAGCTCGTTGGCCAGCATTTTATGAGTCCATTTAGGGGTCAAATTTTGACCATTTAGGGTCAAAAATAGCATAAAAACATGTTTTTTCCCCCCTCTTATATGAATATATGACAGAAGTGTACATAACAACAATTACTGTACTCTTAAAGAGCTTTCCAACGACAAGCATCTTGAAGGGTAAATACTATTTTGACTTTTACCCCCGTACCCCTGTGTACCATTTTTTTTTTTTTTTTTTTTTTTTTTTTTTTTTTTTTTTTTNATCCAAATTCTAAACCAAAATTTTCCTATATTATCAAAAGCCAATAATACGCAGATTTCTTTGAAAATTCGCTCATTAAGTCATGGTGCATGACTGGACTTTTTTTTCTAAACTACATAATTTTTCGAACGATGGTCCGCTTTCATTCCCCAATGGCATCACAATATTAGGACGCGAGAATGCTATGGCTAAACAATTTATTAATTTCAATTAAACAATACTAAAGTAGTTGTGACATTTATTTATTTTCAGTTTTGTGATTGTTATTTTATTGAATAAAATTGATTAAATAATTAATTTATAATGAAAACCTTACTATAATATTTGATATAATTCAGTTTTACTTATAGCTTTTTTTTTTAAAGGTAAGACGTTCATTTCTTTATTTTAGAAAGACCCATCATTATAATTATAGTTATATGTAATTATAAAAAATCAATTACAAATATATTTTCCTAATTTGCTTTTTTGTATTTTTATGCATTTGATGGTTCCTAACATCTACATAATTTCTGTTTTGTTCCCGGTTTACAACCTGTTGCCTAGTCAATTCTCTTGTATAATGGCTCATAATGCCCACGTGGGTGTGTTTATAGCCTAAGGTAGTTCCCATAGTATCTTCCAACCCTCCTTCAGAATAACTTTTACCTGTGAACCACGGGGTACTTAAAATCTTGGGAGGCTTCATTCTTTAATATGCTCATACGTCAGCTGTTGCGTGTACCTAGCAATGAAAAAAAAATGTATTCATACCCCCTAATACCAGATCAGACTTCCAGGTAACCCTAAAGATTACACTTTTAAATCTCTATTAACAATTCTTCATGTCCTAACATCCTTTTATCACAGTAATTTTCTTGGCAAAGATGTCCTTATTACTGTTCTATCTGAACCTTGGTAGAATTGGATCAAGTTTTTTTCTCACCTCATCAGTAATAGTTTATCTTCCTAATGTCAGAAAACATAAGGCAGTCATAGAAGTATGATTATAATTTGGGTTTTTACTGTATCCATCCACGTTTGGTCTCTGAAATTGTTAGCAATAAATTTTGTTAGTCAAATTTACATTTATCTATGAATTCATGTTGGTAGATATACTTCATTTAAATAAAACTACCATTAATACTTATTGGAAGTACTGATTCTTGACATTAGGTATAAGAATAATTTTTTTATTTGTTGCAATATTTACTAGTTGTTTGTGTGAGATAAGTTTTCTTTGAGATTGAAAATATAATTAATAAATCTCTGTTCATGGAGGACCTGTTGCAGATTATTATGTACTTGTTATTGCAAGTATTTTTTACCTAGGTATCTTGTTTCTGACCCTACTCTAAAAATATAATAGAAGGTCTAAGGTCTAAAGGATCTTATTAGAACTACAGAGTGGAGTTTTAGCCACCTGTTCAAATCTCTAGGGTGCTTGCTTACCTCTTCCGCTACCCTTCAATTCACCTTACCCTTCGTGAAAGCCCTTAGATCTTCTAAGGGTGTCTTCTTACGCTCCCCTCTTCAAATTACTTCTCGTGCAGGATGCCTACCTGATTTGATTGTGTTGTTTTTATGAACATCGGAACCTAAAAAGGATAATTTCTTTTATATTTTTTTCTCCAAATCACATAAGTTTGAATTGCAACCATTAAAATAACCGAATGCTATTATTTTTTGTTAATAAAGAAGACTTCCGAGCAGGGCAAATATTAGCGAAGCTGCATCCTCTATAAACAGGAGACCTCAGAGTAATGAGCAATACGAACAGAATGAAAAAAATGAGTAATGAGCAATGGCATTCTTCGGTTGTTGCTCCGTGCATTTCCATTCGAATCGAGTTCAGGGTTTAGTGCTCTATTTTACGATCTCTGTTGGAGTCTGCGGTTCGTGTAATGCTTAAAGGGTACATGTGCCTTTTAATGCCGACCTGCGACTGTCTTAAGCCTCAGGCTTCCATTTCGAAGAACCCACAGTGTCTTTGCCCTTTCAAAAGTCAACGACTTAAGATCAATCAATCTACTCTCCGGCATACTCTTAGCTCTCTCCGACTTTGTTTGTTCGCACGTCTTCCCGTTATAATTGATACAAAGTTGCTCTTGACTGGCTGGAGATATAAAGGAAGGCATATAATGACTTGGGCGTTTCTGACGAATGACCAAACGCCTAAATCATTTTAACACAGCGTCTCATATATGGTGCTTTCAATCAGCATCTCAGTATTTATAAGTAAAGGTCAACAAGCCGACAAGTATAATCAGCCCACTTTTCATGTTGTACTGATGCGCCTATTTGTAACTGTTGGTTTCAATATCTTCAGAGGAGCTAGTTCACCTTTCTTTCTGACTTAATTTTCTGCTCTGACCACTTCGCCAAACATATGAATACATTATAGCTTAGTTAATTTGTATTCGAGAACAGTTTAGTGTATTATATAGCACAGTGAAAGACTATAAAGATAGACCTTCCTTTTTAAATGTCAGAATTCATGAGATAGGATCTGTCCGTCAGTTCGATGAAAGTTCTTTCAAACCAATTAACTTTCATCAATCGTAAGTTAAAAATTAGAGTCTTAGTAATGAATTATTGAACAGATAACATCTGTCAAGGATGATCTTGAAGGATTGAAATTTATTGCTCTCCTAATAATTCTTTATCAAAATTAATTAGGTTTTTTGTCGCCTATCTTCTATCTCTGAGGTAACTTACTTTTAATTCTGGGATTTCCTTATTATTATGAGTAATTTACATTTATATTAAATATATTATTGAAGACTTAGCTAGAGGTTTGTTTTCAATCACGTGTTTTATCTCAATTTTTCATATTGAAAAAAAGATGTATATTCATATTATTTTTACTTTTGGCATTAGTGAATCAGGCGAATGTATTTCCGTGCTTGGGTAATAGGTACCTTCTTGCTAGGTTCGGGGGTTCCTTATGACTATGCCGCGGGAGCTAGGATCCGAGCCGTCTGCTACCTTTTTTCTGGTTTCCCCCCGGATACCTGTGCCGAAGGGGTCGGCCACACGATGGGCTCGAGCCTGGCACGCTCGGTACAGTCCGGTGCCCTCTCCTCGTAGAGTGGTACATTGGACACGCGGAACGTAGAGCGAGGTACGGTGACTATGTCTCTGTGAGGTGCTCGGTAGTGTAGAGGAAGGTTGGAAGGTGTTTGGATGCAGTGAGACGTGGAGACGTCAGTTAATACGGGATGACGAGCTTGGAGAGGTCTATTTGCTTGCGTATAGGAGCGTACCGACGCCTCGTTCCCACGGTCCCGGTCTCTCCTCCCCGCCAGATGCCTGTAGGGACCGCAATACTCTCCCCCTACTACCCGGCCTGCTTACCTAGGCCCTCTCCCTCTCTACAACTCGTACACCTCCAGCTAGACCCTATCCAATCCCCTCCCCACCCTTTGTTTACCTTTAATCTGTTTCTGCCGCTGCCACATGCTGTTCCATTAACGCCTCCTTCCCCTCTCTCTGCCTTCCATAAATCGGCTATTAGCTTTCGATTTAAATTCGTCCTTCGTACTCTTACAGACCCTCCGATAAGAGCACTTCCATATGTCCTGCTTCTTCTTACATATCCGTGACATGAGATCCAGGAGCACACATGTGGCTATCACTTTTTTCCTCTTCTAAGCTTCTGTTTTCAGTATACTTCTTCTTTCTTCATTTTTTCTTTCTTTTATCGCCATTACGACACAACCCTTTCCTAGTAGTTATGCTGAACCATATATCAACTTATTCTATCTTCTTTTTCAGCTTTACAATTTTTTATTACCTCCATATGTCGATTCTTCCAACAAACTAAACTGTCACTCGTTAAATTCTTCATATTAATCTTATTTATCCCTCGGTTTCATTAATCTTTTCTTTTTTTCAAACCAGAATGGAAGAAAACCTGCTTTCTTTTTTTTGCTAATCAAAGGAAATAAATTTAATCTTGAAATATATGGGTTATTGAAATCTGTTAGATGTTATTATTATTTATTTTTTACATTAATGGATTAATAAAAAATGTCCCTTCCTTCTTTTATTTGTTGTTACTATATTTAAATACGATAATCATTGCTCTATATATTGAATGCTCTTTCATTCAGCTTATATTGAAGATAGTACTGAAAAGGTGGTAGATTTTGTCATATTGTCATTACCATAACGCTAAAAAGACCTAGTTATGAGGTTTAGTTAACAAGCTTTACTTTGTTCTTTTGTTAAAGAGAACTTGTAAATATTTAGTCCCTACCCCAGGTTCATAACAAACAGAAGTCAATGAGTATTTTCTTTCATTCACCCGCATTCTGTTTTCTAACCGATATCCGGTTAGAATTTTAGACGCGGTTACTTGTTTGGAAGATGACATCCTGGAGTGACTCCGGTCGCTAATAAAGTGCCTTTTTATTCTAGTCAGCTGAGAGGGGTTAAAACACGGATAGACAAAGGCCAGTGTGAGGGTGGTAGTAGGCACTTGTTTAGGCCAGCTGTCGCCGTTTCCCCTCGTCCTCTGCCCAACGGACCGTAGCCCTTCGCCTTCCAGCTACAATCAAAACCGAATTTTTAACTGCCCAACCGTAGAGTGAAGATCCTTCACAACGGATATTCATATTTTTTTTTCGTAACGATTTTTTTGTATTCCCCTTCTCTGGCTCTTAAACGGCCGTCTGTTGCGCAATTGGTTTTGGGTAAAGAAACAGATAATTCACGTGTCTGGTTCATTTTAAACTTATTGTATTACACTAATTCTATTTATCGACTATCCTTTGTTGTATTTCCTTTTCTTCTTATAAAATGATCTTTAACTAAACTTTTAGTTTGTTTTAATGTTCAATGAACTTTAATAAAAATCCGTGTTGTAAGGAACGCGTTATGAAGATAAAAAACTTTAGGCTTTGCTGCTAACGAAATAATAATAATAATATAATAATTATATTTCCACCTTTCTGATTTTTTTTTGCAATACATAATTGTTAAAAATAATTACAATTTTAAAAATGCATCTTCAGTTGAGTTAACATTTTTAAGAACGAAAAATCTAGAGCTCAACTTTAATTTATGATTAGCCAGAGAATCAATTTATAATTTCCCTCTGTCATAAAATAATAAATTTCATTTGAGGTATAATGGAATTGAACGAATTATATTCCAGGATATAGCGTGCCAAGAGAGTCTGACTAACACCAAGCTAGAATTTTGAGTAAGAGTCAATCTTTTGGTGCCTTTTATTTAATAATATGCGGTCGGCTAAGTTCTTCTGCGGGACATAGCTTGGCGATAGGCATTTGAAAAAAAATAAAACAAATCGGCAGAGAGCGGCTATGTCCCATATATTACGGTGGACAATGTGATTTTCATGATCCTGAGTACAAAGTTAGCAGACCGAAAATCAAGTTGATGTTAGTTGTTTACTATGACTTTGATTTTGAGTAATATTTGAATAACTAACCTATCAAATTGAAAACTAACATCAACTTGATTTTCGGTCTACTAACTTTGTACTCATGACCATGACAATCAAATTATCCACCATAATTGGCAGGACAAAGTGCTCTCCAACTTTTACGCCTAATGCCAAGCTATGTCCTGTAGACGAACTTAGCCGACTACATATTCTTAAAAGGAACCAAAAGATTAACTCGTACACAAAATTCTAGCTTGAAGTTAGTCGGACACTTTTTTACACCCTCTCTTTCCTGGACTATATTCTATTATTAATTTTATTTTTTTTAGTATTAAAAATAACCTTAAGATCTTGTGAAACTTTTGACTTAACATCAAATTAATAAAGAAGTGTATTATTACGTTGAATGTAAATCTAATTATTTAAAACGTAAATTAACTGAATTTTTATTTACTTAACGTTATTTGGCCTTCACCTTTACATGAATCAGTTGAAACAAGACGCTTAAGCGGGAGCTAACCGCATTGTACCTCGCCTTCCTCTTAGCACTCGGTCTCGCTACGTCCGTATCTAACCTATGAATTAAACCTCATTAGAATCTATCTCAAGATAATATTTTATTAATTTACTTATTTTTCACACGCGATGGGTCATAAAAAGCTGTTTTAATAGTTAATGTGGTACTTTATAACATGTAAATTATATTGAATAGACTTTTTATAGAGCTATTACAAATTTAGCTGTCTTATTATTTATTCTGACATTTATGTAGATCCTTTTGCTGTACATACTTAATAGTTTATTTATTATTTTTTTTATATACAATTTAATAGAACTTTGTCAAGCTTTTAAAAAACAAAAATAAATTTGTTACTTAACACTTTCTTTAATCCCTTTAATTCAATGTGCTGAAATTATTTACTAATTGTATTTGATTTATACTGGTATAAATTTTTTTGGTCATTATCAGTAAATTTATCAGCAAATAAAAATCAAGGAGTAAAATAGATCAGTTTACTGTCTAAAAACCACATGAGTTAATGATTAATTCATACCTATTAGGATCAATATAATTGATCATCTGAACTCTAATCATAGCAAATAAAAATCAAAAAGAAATTGTCCAGTATATTGTTAAAAACCACATAAGTTAATGCCAAATAAACATAATTATAGCTACTTTTATTATTATTATTTATTTATGTTTTACTATAAACCGATAATTGTTTTAATTTATTGGTCATGAATATTTAACGACCTTTCGAAATAATATATTGTTTTTTCTTTAACAATTCACCATTCTTATAAACAATAATGGTGAAGAAAAGTATATATTATTCAGTAAATCAACTATTTTTTGACAACCTTGCTATCTTCATTCCTTACTTCATATTAATCCTAGAATGAAAAGTTACATAATATATGTCCTCATAAAATAATTCTATTCCCTATAAATCTAATTCACTTTTTTTTAAATTTATCGTCTGCTTTATGTATTATTTTCCTTGTAGGTAATATATATAGAATGTGGTAGTGTATTAATTGTCGTAGAGTTGCAAGACCTGTTTTTTTATTTTTTTTTATTTAATGTATGATTTCCTGTCTTTATTACTCTTACACATTCACATACATTAAGTCTTATTCATTGACTAGATACAAGAACTGGTAATTTCTGTCTTGTTTCTTGACTCCAACCATTCTTAGGTTTCATTCATAAAATTTAATTGGAAATAATTCTATTCTTATAACAAGCTACTTTAATATATCTATTTATAAAGTTTATATTAATGAGCACAGAAATGTGACATTGTAGATATATATATTTTTTTATATTACATAAGATAACACCAATATTGTATATAAGGATAATTCTACATGGAATTACTTATAAAGAAGAAATTTTATCATTATTATTCCTATTTATCATTTTTTAAATAAATCTTTTGCAGTATTTATAAGACTTTTTTTTAGCTAAGCCCAACACCTAAAAAAGGATAAATTTAAATGATAATGCATTGGATTTTATATTATAGATTTTCGTTGTGTTGGGACATCTGCTTGTTTTCTTGAATGGGCAGGAAGGAAATAAGGGCGACCTGAGACCACCCTAAATTTTCTACCTGATCCTTTATCCTTAGTCCTGCTTCTATCCTTCAGTAGGGCGAGCTTACCCTCTTTTATATTTCTTAACACCCTAAAGTTTTCTATTTCATCCACCATGTTCTTTTATATCAAACCCATGTCTTCTTTTGGTATGGCAACTTGTAATTTTCACTGTCATTCTATCCTAGGTACACATTAGATTTTATCTTTGAAAAGGAACATTTCTACTTTTGTTAAATTCCTATCTAACATCAGTAATCTCACTTTTAAATAAAAAATATGAATATTCTTTTTTTTTTTTTAATAAATTGTCTTTTGTAATTCTATTTCCTTTTTTAAAAATTCATTTCCTCTATATTGAGCTTAATTTAGTAGTTCACACAAACAAAATTTACATTTGCGTTAATTTTAAATTGCGTGTAATATAATTTTGTTTTTGGTAAAATTTAATAATTATTTCTATAAATTGGTTTTTAACCTCCCCTTTTTATATAGATCCCGTTTTTTATTTTTTTTGGTTTTTTTTGTATTTATTAATTATTGGTTTTATATTCGAGCCCATGTTGGTACGGTGGCTCACGTTATTATGATCGGTGTTAATAAATAATGGTATACAAGAAATATATAGTTGATGTACAATTGGTAGTATTTTTCGGAGGTACTATTGACAACTTTTATACCATTCTTGTTCAGGTCCTTAGGGGTTTAATAACTTCAATTTATCTCGTTTTTGGCTATATTTAAGCTCCCTGAGGCATCTTCGAACAATTTCTCCTAAAACATATTTTTATTTAAATTTAAGTAAGTATTTAGGTATATTTTAATTTAAAAAATGCTCTTTGAAGAGAAAACAAGTCTATATTATATTTGCTGCAGGAGAAATTGTTAAAGGCCTGAAGATATCTCAAGGCATGTTAAATATAGCCAAAACGAAATGAATTGAAGTTAATGATACTCTAAAGACATGAATAAGAGTAAGCACAGTATAGAAATAAAGGGTAATATAATACTACGAATATGACAAATTTCATTTTTAAAGATTGCGATTATGGCTCTATTTGCTGTTCTTTTAAACACAACTTTTATCTCCCTCAAATATATAAGGTTAAAAATGTGTTTGAAAATAAATGATGTTTGTTGTCATTGTAATTGCATTAGTGTGTTGTTTGTACTTTGACAGGTTCATCCTGGGTTACGAAGTAGGTAGTTAAATTAGTTTGTGTGGTGAATGGTTTTTGACATGGAATGTGTCTAGATAAAGTGGTTTGCAAGAGGGCCAGCCTGTAGGAAGCTAAGTGAAGTGTAAGTGCGTCAGGTCGTTGTGTATTGTGTATGCTAAGTGTGTTGTAGTGTAGAGTAGTGTCCTATGAAAGCCTGGATAGCAGGAGAGCTATGCGGGCGCCATATGAGACACGTGGGAACCCAGCTCAAACCAGACGCAAACCTCAGCGGAAAAAACCAACCTTGCTTCACTATCAACAATCACCTCTTCTCTTATCTCTTTATATAATAATAATATAATGCTTTAATCAATTTATATTAAACATTCATTCTGATTTTGCTGATATAAAATCTACTTTTTAAAAAAATGTCCATAGATTTTTTCCTTGAATGTCGTTAGTCAAATGCTTATCCAGTATAGTTCACTTCTCAGTAGATATTATATACGTATTACGCATTATAGTATGAAGAGCATAACATACGAGAATATAGGTAGATTAAAAGAAACTGGATTGTCGGCTATTTAACTTATTAATAGCACTAGACTTGATTTGGCAGTACATTGTATATTGCGAAGTGGCTGGAACTCCACGGGTTTAGTAAAATGGATCCAAATAAAGACCTAATTGTTAGATTTAGACTGGTTTGCTTTTGTTGGCTAACGTTTATCTGTTTTAACAAAATAAAAGCCTCATCTAGGTGTTATTGTTATAGATGTGCTTCTCTTGTTGGTTTCATTCTTTATATGATTGTTTGATTTTTTCGCTAATAATTAAATAATAATTATAGATTTTTTTTTAGTTAGATCATAATAATTATGGTTTCATACATTTAATTTTATTTTGCGTCTTTGTACGTTCGATAAATTTACATTGGTAAAATAGAAACAGTTAAATTTATTTTTCTACATTATTGATGATTGAATAGTTGTGTGTTTACGTGGTCGCTTTTGTTGTGGAATGAAAACTAAACATACAGTGCGTTTAGTTCGAGCCCAATGCCTAATTGATGAAGACTAAGTGGGCACTTCTTAACGGCAGTTCGCCGATACGATCTTTGTTTAAATTGGTAACACTGCCATAGCGACATAAGGTCCTAACGTTAGACCTACTTTTATCAGTAAGAAGGGTTTTATCCGAATCTGAAAGAGATGAACGTATTTTGATAGAACGAGTTAGAGTGAGTGAAACCATTATTTGTAACTCTTATTGTGGGTGTTCTGAGAGTAGAAACTACCCTGGATAATAGGGCACTAGGGCTAAGGGTTGGTTATACTTGCGAGGGGTCGCTTGTTCTACTGCGAGGGTCGCTAAATAATAAAAATAAGGGTGGCTCGGGACGCGGCTCGGGCACGCGTTCATCCGTATACTTAAAACCTTCACGTCTTTTCAATTTCATTGTCCTTCACTGTATCCAAAATTTCAAACCATACGTTACTCAATGGTTGACTTTCAGAAAGAACGGCCGAAAAAAAAAACCTCCCATAAATTATTAATACTTTCATCTTTTGTTTCGACGGATTATAATTTTTAAACTATAGATGAACTCAGCGCAAGCCTTTTATTTTGTGTTTATAGCACAAACCTCTCCCCTTTTTTGGTGGTATTTTTTTTATAATTTACATTTTAAGCTGACCTTTGTAACTTTTACCTGACTTGAAACAAAATATATTTTTAACCAAAATTGTAGAGGATGAAAGACACGAGCAGTAGAATCAGAAGTAGACGCACGAATTTATTTAAATACATTAGCTTTTTTATTTGTAAAGAATTGGCATTTGCGCAAACTTCCTCACATAAAAATGATTTGCATGTTTGTTATTAATTTTCCATTGTCCAATAGTAGTTGCTGATTCCGCACTGAGTATAGCGCTCTCAGCACCGGGCTTTTATTGGCTTGTTGCAGTTTTTATTTGGAAGTAATGTTTTAGCTCTTTGAAAGGTTTCCTGGAAACAAAGACCAATGAACTTATAAATAATATGTCAACATTATTTGTTGTTCAAAAAAGTAACCAATTAAAATATATAGTATTAACAAATAAGCTACTTTTAATATATTTGTCTGTAATTGAAAAAACTATAATTGTAGCTATGCTTGTATTTAAAAAAAAACAAAAAAACAATCTGTCTTTATTTTATGCAGCAGTATCTTTTAGATGTTCAAGTCGTGTCTTTTCGTTGTAGATTTTGGTCGGGTGCAATATTAAGGAATGGTCTACTGTTTATTTTCTCCTTAGTGGTGGTGTGAGCAGTAGATTTTGAATGGGTAAGCTAGTATAAGGGCTTCTAGAAGGCGGGCGTGTAGATCGTGTGGCACGGCCCTGGGACCAACTCTAATCGTCCAATTAACATCAAGATTATCCAAGGACCAACCAAAGGTAGGAGAGTAATTGCAGTGGCTACGAATACCCTCTGAAACGAGTGGCTCCCGCCCTAAATTACCTATTCGTGGGCGATGCCAAGACGAAATTTGAATACCTCAGTGGAGGTTTCTTTCAAGTGTCGCGTGACCAATAAAAAGAGCTAAGCTAGTGTTTGATATTTTAGTCAATCTGAAGCGGGCAATATATGAGTTAAAGCAGTTATTATATATTGGTGTGATGTTAATAAAAGGGTACAGTGATTTATTTAGATTTTTCATAGATACACGTCTATTATAATTGCAAAATCATTAAGCTTTTACATTTTACCATCTTCTCACGAAGTATTAAGATGCTAAGCTGGCTAGATTACTTTTTAAATTAATCTCTTTTGATTTTCAGTTTTTTTTTCTGGTTAATCCCTTTTTTAAAAACAGGACTGGTTTTAAGCTCTTAAGTTACGTTTTAAATCTCGTATTTACTTTGCACAATGTCTTAATTTAACAGGTTTGCGGTAAATACCGGGGTTACTGGAGGCGTTGTACTGGTCTTTCTCTCGGTACCGAACCCTATTAAAAGTCTACCATCCCGCTATCTCGAACCTGTAACACCTGACCTCTCAGCGCACCTCAGACTTAGTCTTCGGATAATTAACTTATTGTTACCTTTCTTTGGCGGTATCTCATTGAAAAAAAAACACTTCAAGTTTAATTATGCCTTTATTCATTACGTGACTACTGTTTAATTGAAATCGCGCCGGTGAAAAGAGGGGACTCTTGTGTAATGACTTTTCTATAGAGACGACTTTTGGTTTAATAATAATAATCCTTGTTCAATTCGGCTTCTTGGAAAGATCACAATCGTTTCTTAGTTAATCATTCTACTTCTAAAACAATATTTGCAGTTGAATGACATCAAAACAGCAAAAATCTATCTTTTCGTTTAAAGTTTTTCCTTATCTTTCAGGAATGTTTAATTTCTTTCACATGTATGCATGAACAGATGCTAAAGCTTCTAGTCTCATCTGTCTGTCCATTTGAGCTGGAACAAATGTCAGTCAATGATGAATCTATTTTATTTCCTTAGTCCTTTTTCTTTTGTGTTCACTAAGGTTTGCGTGCGATCTCCTGTTATTGTTAAATCGTTTTTCAACTGGAGCTTCCTTTTCGTAGAAATTGCTTGGCAAGTTGCGTGCTAGAACCAATTTCTTGTGTAGTTTTACGTGGTAGTTCACTGTGAGACAATTTTATTTATAATAAGGATTTTCCAGGTGGACATAAATTGGGCAAAATAAAGCTCAATGCTTTGGAATTATCACTCTGCTATTACCCTTTATTTCCCCGAATATTATAATTATTTCATTTTTAAGACCCTTTTACCTAGATAATGACATTTTTCCTCAACTCACAATGTTCCCATTAAAGCACCGAACTTATTTTTCATTCTTCTGGCGCAAGCTTGATCGAATGTAAAATATTCATATAAAGCATTAAATGTAAGGGTTACCGAGTTATTGGTACGAAAACCGGTCCCATCAACTAATCTCAGTCCTATTAATCAGGTTCTGTCTCCTAAAATCATTTGGAATTGGCTTCAAGTCTATCAGGGGTCCAGCTCGCTCTAATTCTCTCCGCGTCCTTCCAGTTCAAATAGGTTCAACACCTTCCCACACTTCGCCTCAAAATCCCCTCATCGCCTAGGGATATGTAACCTGTAATCTCAATAGCCTTACCTATATATACTCTACATGTATATAACTCTCTCTCATGACGGTGAGTGGTCTGTCTGCATCGAGAACCTATCCATTATCCCAATTCGATTTTTATTCATGTCGGCGATGTTGGGATTCTCTGTGAGCCGTTGTGTTTTATTCGCTTGCCTGTCCCTCTGAGAAGATTTGTTACCAGTTTTCTGGTCGATGTGAAACTGTATTAGTTACGCTTTCATAGCTTGAGGTATCGAGTAATATAGAAGTCGTAAATAATCGTATCGGAATTGCATTCTTATATATTCTTGCTCGATATGTTTTCTAACAACGATTAAATACGATTGTTATCACGCAGTTTGTGCTATTAGGCAATTTTACTCAACTTTATTTATTACTTTTTAATTTCATGTTGAAATCGGGTTGTAAATAAACTATATTCAGGTAATAAAAATTAGAGCTTAATATATCTTGCATTGTAAACTTAATATTCAACTTAGGAGAGTTGAAGTTGAAGTGTATACAATGATACAATATGCATATGATCATATAAGTTGCGACAGAAGTTTAATAGTAACGTTTGTAGGATTAAAAAAACTAAATCAACCTTAAAATAGTCGAAAAAAGGCAAGAATTATTAAGGATCAAACAGAAATGATAAACACATGGTAACAAAATGTAATGTTCTCGTCAGTTAGCTGGAGAATGACCCCCGCAGGGGCCAAAATATTGCTAAAGCGAACCTTATAATTTCCTTGTTGACCCAATAATTCAAGAATTAATGTTCCCATTTAAAAAACCGCACCTTCCTATAGAATATTACCCTGTTAACTTTTTTTCATACTTTTAACTATTGCTATTTTAACTATTTCTACTGTTGTATAGTATAACTTCAAAGATTTCTAATTTTTACAATTAAAAATGTAACTTCATCGGTACATTCTATAGTTACTCTTTGAATAATATTGAATAATGGTGTTTATGGGCTGTACAATTTTCATCTCTGTTTAAATATCATTAATAATTATAATAATAATAATAATAATAATAATAATAATTTGTTCTCAACTTCTTTGAACTTATCCGACTGCTATTAATTTATTCCTCCGACTACATCCTACGTCTTAAATGAATCCCAAATTAAGTCGCCTCACTTTGCTTATTTTAATGATATTGTTATGGTTAGTGAATTTAAGTTGCTTTATATTTACACACACACACACACTCTCACACACACACACACACACATATATATATATATATATATATATATATATATATATATATATACCTATATA
>KZ651263.1:96697-107877 GCA_001010745.2 Gerris buenoi | reverse complement strand
TTTGAATTATAAATTTACCATCCATAAGTAATGTGTCTCAAACTATCTCTAGAATTAATATTTATGATTATATTTCAGTTTTAATGATTATAAAATAAAACAACTTATTTCATTCCAATTGTTAAAATGATGGAAATATTGAAATGAACAAACTAAATTTACTTATATAGTTGAACCCTATTATACAAATTTTACATAACGGGAAAATTTATTCGTTTTTAGCGCTCACACCACAATAATTAAGTTTCACTCCCTATAAGTTACTGTCATATTCATGTATACCTAATATCGTTATCGTATCGAACGAACGGTGTATGATCACATGTTCAAGCTCTTGATCTTACGGTGAGGGATTATGTCCCGACGTTTCTTACTCATTGATAGTGCGGATCTTTAGGGTAAGACTTGTTGATCTAAAAAGCAACAGGCTAGGTTCTTTCCCATGTCCTAGAGTCTAGGATCTAGACTAGGACCTTCAACTTTTAAGTTTAGAGGGGACATCTGGACTTCTGGAGACAATGGAAAGATACAGACAAACATTTGTCTTTAGTTTAGTTGTATGTATATTTATTTATATATATATGTAAAGATTAGTGAGCAAAGTTGACATCGCTAAGATACCTTTCAACTTGATCGCGTCTGCTATAATGTGTGACAATCTAGGAGACGTGATCATTTAATATTTTGTCTCCAAATGTATAGTTTTGGGAGTATAAGATAATTATATCATATCTAAAATTAACGATTCAGATGTTTGGTTGTTGCTTACAGCCACTAAGCGTCCATAGTTCTTAAAATTTCTGTGCTCATTATTAATTCAAAAAGCGTCAATTGTTTAGAATTTCATGTCTTGGAACTTTTAAAATGACTCACATTACCTGTGTCGTGATGTGTGGTTGAAATTAATCTGGGGTTATCTGTGGGCTACATTCGTAAAAACATTCCTAAATTCTTGAAGATGTGATTAATACTTTAGAATATTATATAGGTGTAACTTAATGCGTATTAAATTTATATGAAACCAACAGTGATGTCGTAGTTATAGGCTAATTATGACCTACTATCCAAATTTCATTTAGTCATCCAATTTTTTTTTAGTTTTTAAGATATTTTTGTTCCCAAAATTTGAACGACAAACATCACAAATGACCTAAAATGTTCCCTGATGTATGAATCGGATTTATGTCTTGGATATTTTAGAATTTGGAGACAAAACATTTTCGTTCTTGAGAACCAATCACATAGCGTCCTTTTATTTCGGTAAGTTCACTGCTGGTGTCAATAAAGACATAAAGACTAATGCTATTTTCGATAATTATAATGTAAGGTTCGCAGCCTACAAATAATTAATTAAAACGTATACATAAAATGAATTCATAGATTATTTAGATAAATGAAAAGATTCTTTACGATAATATCATGCATGAATTAATAAATTACCTCAACTATAAGTAAATCTACTAAAAAATAATAAAGTCTGCGTGTATTTCTACATCTATAAACTAAAAAAAAAAAAAAAAAATGAATAAACTTGAAATGAATAAGACATAAAATAATTCTAACGCGTTTAAAAATATTTCATTTAAAGTAAATACTTTTTTTTTCACAAATAGTAATTCCTTAATAGAACTTTCGTGATAGCCAATATTTTAAGAATTAATACATATTTCATAAGATCATAAATTCATTTGTAGAACGACTCTTATCCAGTTGAGGTTGGACTGTATTTATTATTTATTGCTTGGATGTTTCAGAATATAAACTGCATTTCTTTTTTTTTAAAAAATACCAAATTGGATTTCTCATACATTATTTATCTGTTTTACAGTCTTTAAATTATTTTTCAAACGATCCTAAGCAACTTTTTTTTTTTTACAAATAAAAAAAAGTTTAAGAAAGTTTCATTCTGCTTGCAATCTTCAACCAGTTTAATTAAATATTTGGAATAATTATTCTTTTCCCGAGTCTGTAAGTTATTAAAACTATATATAGCCCATCTTGGGTGTGCAACTTGGGATTCTGCTGTGTGCAGATTAAATCATTTCATTCTTCGCTTGAAATATATGCATGCATGATATAGTTGGATGAAGCACTTATTATTATTTTTTTTATTCAAAGATCTGATCTGATAAACTTATATTTTTTTACTACNAACTTGATCGCGTCTGCTATAATGTGTGACAATCTAGGAGACGTGATCATTTAATATTTTGTCTCCAAATGTATAGTTTTGGGAGTATAAGATAATTATATCATATCTAAAATTAACGATTCAGATGTTTGGTTGTTGCTTACAGCCACTAAGCGTCCATAGTTCTTAAAATTTCTGTGCTCATTATTAATTCAAAAAGCGTCAATTGTTTAGAATTTCATGTCTTGGAACTTTTAAAATGACTCACATTACCTGTGTCGTGATGTCATTTTAAAAAGCATTCTTGTTTTTTCCTGCAAGGTTTTCATGTTTTTTTTTCTTCGTTCATAAATTATTTTGCTTGTAAAAATAAGGAATATATTGTGTTTATTTCTTGATGCCATCTAGTCGAGACTCAAACAATGTTACCTGACAAAAAGTTGAGGGTTAAGAACGTAAAGAACATAAATTATTATTTACTTCTTTTTTTTGTTATACTAAAAATATTTGTCAGCTTTAAAAATTTGTTGTGCGGCATAAAACGTATTTAAAAGGGAAAAAGATAAAGGCAAGGGATACGAGTTAACCGGACCCAAAACCGCAAACTACTTCTATATCTTTTGTCAGATAATATATCTCTTGCTTTTTTATATAATGTAAATGTTTTTAGTTAGTAAATTTGTTCATTTAGAATACTTTATATGAAAATCACTTTTTAAGTAGATCTCAAAATGTTAAATGTTTAGTTTAATTTGTAATAGTATAGCTTCCAAGCTTACCGAAGGTAACGGCATGAGCATTGTGATCATTATAATTATTTTTCTCAAGATTCAAAATTTCTAAAATTCAAATTCGAGACATCAATCCAACTTTTTTGATATTCTTCTCAATAGTATGACTGAAGCGATTAGTCAAATATTCCTCTGTGGAAACCGACGATTGCGTGCTGATTGACATCAATTAGATTGATAACGCTGAAACATTAGTACATTTACTAATATAAATATTAATAGCAGTAAGATTCAAGTTTAAATGCAGTGCTATTGTTAAAGCAATCACATGATAACTAGCTTTGTTGGTTATATGACTTTAAGGGAATTATTTCTTTATTTATTGCTTCCGAACTTACCGAGGTACTGGGGGAAAATAAGTGATCGTTTTGAAGATCGTTATTATTTGTCTCCGATTTCATAAATTCTAAGACAGAAATCCGTTTTAGATATTAGGAAACATTTTGGTTCTGTATCAGTCTATCTGTCGCTCAATTTCTGATTACAATATCCTTGATTTGCCTTTATTTCAATAAAACCATTTTGATTGCTTCCGAGCCGACTAATGGTAAGGGATGCTTTGTGATCGATATGATTAAAATTGTTTTATGTCTCCGATTACAAAAGTTTTATGACAGATCTCCGTTTCAGACATCAGGGGACATCTCTAGTTCCGTGTCTGTCTGTCTGTCTCTTTTATTTCGGTAAGTTCGGAATCAAAATATAAATTAGGCTTTGTCTGTGTAAAACTGCAGATGAAAACAAATGCCCTGAATACACATACTAGAATTTTATCCAGTTTAAAAATTGTTATGAGAATACTGCTTGTTATATTGATAAACCTAGTTGTACAACGAATGTATGATGTAATTTCCTATTATAATTTCGTTGTTTAATTTATTTCCATGAGATCGTTTGAAAGTAAGAGTATGTGAAAGAGTGCAAGCGTTATTAATGCATACCTCGTATTTCGTTACTTACTTTTCTAGCAGTATTGTTAATTCTTTTGATGTAACACCTGTGTGAAAAAAATGTTTAACACTCAAATGAAATTATATTGTCGGAATAATGATAAACTAAAAAAAAAATCTTATTTTTTTGTTTATGAACTTTCTTTATAGTTTAGTGCATTAGTATTTCGTTTAAATTTTTCTTTTTGTTGTGCGGAGGATTAATATGAACTAATAAAAGAAATGATATTATTCTTCTTTTTGGTTGGCTTTTACTTCCATCAGTCAAGATTGTTTTTTTGCCGCGACAACAATATTTCCCCTCAAGTCTCCGATCTTTACCTCTAAAATCCAATACTGGATCGATAAAAGACCTTATTAATGTTTTTAATATATACTAAATGTTGCTGTAAATTAAATCTTACATTTAAGATGGGAAGTTATTTGAATTATAAATTTACCATCCATAAGTAATGTGTCTCAAACTATCTCTAGANGCCTATCGCTCAATTTTTGCGAATTAACATATCTTAAAAACCACTCGTCCGATTTAAATAAAATTTGGATGCTTGGGCATTATTAGCCCATTATTGGTCCCATAAAAATGTCAACCTTTTTCGACCACTTGCCTCTCTTACATGCGCACAATCTTACATTTATTTACTCTCTATCTTCAAAAGTTCTGCTTTGTATTTTAAAAAATTTAGATGTCAAAAGTAACCCGCTGATAGTTCAATATTAATTTCAACCACCTGCCCTCGTTAAATTTTGCTAAATTGATACTTTAATTTGTGTAAAAAATAAAAACAATTTTGACAAATTTAAGTAACAGGGGTAAAATGAAATAAATATGACAAACATAGGTTGTAAAAGCTCAATAAAGTATATACGCAAACGCGATGAAGCTACACTTATTGGCTGACTATTTTTTTATTTTTATATTTATTTTTAATAATTTTGTTTAGTTTACTTTCTTTTCCAACAATTAAGAAATATTTCCATCTCTTTCCAAACAGGGTAATGCTCGTGTTTTATATAAGGGAATTGTTTTCTAATTGATTTTTATACTGCTTATGCTAAATGTCAAAAGGATTGGTTCACGAAAGCAGTTGAGTTGGAGAGTTTGCTCCATTTTGATAAAGGCAAAGTTGATTGCATGCAGAATAGAATGGCACCCCGTGTTCTGTTTGGTCAGGAGGCAATGATTGCCGCTTTCACCGTCCCTCTCCCTGGTCCATAGCTCCACCCCTGATATCTTGTAGTTTGTCACGATCACCAGGTTCCTTCAGGGACAAGCTACTTATCGCAACCCCTCCACGATCTTCAGGTAACCAACCCCAGTGGCTGTGTTCTCTCCCACCCTATAATGTCTTCAGTTCTCTACTCCTCCACTCTCCTTCAGCCGATCTCATTGGTTTCCCGATGTTTACCTTGCCACTTTCCACTAATTCCCGGATTCCCTACCCTCGATTAGCTCCACACCCACTTACCCCTCTTTTCTTACAGACTCTCCAATACTAGGTCCAAATGTTCCCTTCAAATTGTAGTAGCTTTTTTGCTCGATTGTTTAAGTTAAATTAATATGGTTCTTAGTTTGATTTATCCAAATATTTATTCATGGATAATTAAGATATTTTAGTTGTGATAACATGAATTGCCATCATTTAGATGATTATATTTGGCCATTGGCCGTATAAATTCATATAAAATTGTCATTTGATTGTAATGTATATTAGAGATGAATTGGATTAACCGCAGCTCATTATATGTATTCTTCAATCTAATTGTTATTCTGCTTCACTTAAAAAGTATTAATTTAATTTTATGTACTTACTAATATTACATTTATTTATATTGGAAGCAACAGCATATGTATTATTATATCTGACCTATTGATATTACTTGAATAACCTTTTAATAGTAATTATCCTGCAAGATAATGTGCCTTAATACCAAAAAATGACAGTAAAACAAGATTGCCACTGCTAGATTTGGTTATATATTCTTTGTACTGTTAGGGATTTGTAATTACAAAATATGAGTTCTAGTAAGAAGGACCTTTGCCATCAAGTATACTTCAAACATGATTTCAAGTCACGATTTTTATTTCGGATGAGGTGCGACCTAATTTAATTGCATCAATCTATATAATTATAATTTTTCACTGTATCTCCCCCATCGTATTGTAGCTGTTGCTTAAAGAATCAGATACTCATATGAGTAGTATCTTTTTAATTATATTTTGTAGTTAATCTATTTTTTATCAGTGAGAAATGTTAATCAGAAGATATTCATGATTAAAGGGTGTTTCAGCTAAGATGACAGTTCGTTTCCTTTAAATTTACGTTCAGTAGAAGAAATTTTTAATTTATTTGATTAATATGTACATGTGCATGTTTATAATAAATGGTTATTATTTAAGTTTTAATCCCAACCTGTTCACTTTAGGTTCAAATATAAGCTTCGAATACAAACCTGGTTTGATTGTGTAGCCTAGATCAAGTACCAGCATGCTAGTAATAAATTTTGAAAATAGTTAAGGCCATGATTGTTTCATTTTTATTATTGATATAGTTTATTTTTTCTTATTATTTCGGTGATGTGTTTTTAAATAATAGTGAGATTGTAATAGGGTCCATTATAAACTTAAACGTTATTCTCTTAGAATGAGGATATCGTGGACCTTCAGGTTGGAATCACTCCCCCGACTATGACGGACCTTGCTCTCAAACAAAGCTAAACCGTTTCTGTCGAATTTGCTATTTTTTCTGTGGGAAAAAGGATGTCTCTGTAAAAGTACGGTGGTACATCACGATCTTCTAGGAGTATGTGTTTAGCTGTTAGCCTGTCCTGAGTTCGTCTGTGAGAAAGGCTTAAGTCTCACGTCCATCCCCAAGGCTATTTGGTTAAAAGGACACTAAGAGTACTAAGGATTCAAACATACTTACACGAACAGGTTCCTTCAAACTCATCTCACTCTGGAACCCGCATTACCTTCTCTAAACATCCCCTTATGCGTCCATCAGCCGGCTCCGACTTTGGCCCCCTTTTAAGCCCGACCATCATTCACACATTCCATCACCAACCTTACTAAGTGCCCATAAAGGATTTCTCCCAACATTATTTTTTTCCCTACGAAATCATCGAGGATGAGAGAAACGAAAAATAATCTTTCACGCAACCATTAAACAACTAGAAAACATGTTTTTTTCAACAAAAGAAGCATTTTAGAAATTTATGGAATAGCCAGAATCATTGGCATTCTCTTTTTCACGTGGTTCCGTGGCTTATGCGCAAATTGATTTGAATAGATAAAGCTTAACCATTAGCTGAGCACATCACGACTAATATGATACAATTTAAAGATAAGCGACCCTTTGGTTCTCGTGTAAAAAGCTTTCTTTTTCATCTCTTAGATCGCAGATCGGGAAATACTGTTTTCCTTGCGTTCGGGTACTTTTTTAATATGTATTTGTAAGATTTGAACTATTTGTAAAACATAAACCTTTTCAATTCGTCATCACTATCGCTGCGCTAAGGAAAGCCGAATCGTAAACGCTTAATATAATGATAACCTTTATATTTTTAAATCCTGAATTGTTGAATCTATTAATCATAGGGAGTTTATTTTAACGAAACAAGTATTGTATTCTTATCTATGTGTGAATCATATATTATCACTGATTCTTATTATTAATAATGATTTGATTATTCTGTCTGTCTACAGGAACGCATTGTGAATCGGAGGATCACTGTGCATCTGGTCCATGTAAAAATGGAGCGTCTTGTACATCACTTCAAGACGGATACAAATGTGCCTGTGCACCGGGGTTCAAGGGACCGTCTTGTACTGAAGACATCATAGAATGCCTTAGTCATCCTTGTAAACATGGCTCCTGTCACAACACCCATGGAAGCTATACGTAAGTAACCACGCAATTATCACCTTGTTTAAGCTATAAAATAGTGTTATTGGAATATAGAGTATATTTTTAGTACTGTGTCTCTAATACCTACATATAATAACAAAATTTATACATTTATTTCACTCTGAGTATGAATAGGTTTTTATGGTCAAGCTTGGAAAATTAACTCTAATGATTGTCCATTTCTTGTTTAATGCAGTGAACTAAATAGTAAACTACCTTTTTGCTGCGACTATTATGTAATGCCCTTCAGTGTCACACCCTTTTTTCTATTTAACTGTATCTCTGAAACGTAAGAGATATTAACAAAATACATGTATTCTTAACTTTAATCTGCATCTATTTATCGATGTAACGAGTTGCTGCAATTAAAGGTCAAAGGTGCTTTTTGTTTAGCTTAACACCTCCTCCCCCTAGGATGTGAGATTTTCAATAAGCATTTGCAAGCTGCTGTTTCTTTAAGGTTGCCTTCAGAATTATTCTTTTATTTGCTCCTGATCACTGTGCTATCTTAATGATTTTTATTCGTTCCCTTATTTCATTTTTACACTTCTGCACCTATCATTAATATAGCATTAAGTCTTGTTCCAAGAACTGGCTCACTCATCAGGGTGGGAAATGTACACGAAACTGGACCGCGATATTTCCGTTTAGAAGATCCCAGACCTGCAGGCTAGTCAGATGATAGAGCTGAGATCCGCATTCCCCATGACTCATAGCCCTCTTCATACCCCAGCATCTTGAAAATTTACCGCTCTGTCTTTAACTCTTTAACTATACTTGTCGAGATTATCTCCTCCGCACAATTCCTTCATTCAAATCAAGCCTCACTGTTAATTTATTTATTTTATATTTATTCTCATATTCGCTCCATCTTATAAGAGCCGTTAAACGAACGGACTCGCAGTCTCAGATCACGTTTTCATTCTCAGTGTGTATTGATTTGAACTTTTCCCTCTAATTATGCAATATTTTTACTGACTAACCGATAAATATACACTTATTTTTAGCAAATGTAAATACTTCTCTTAATAGATGATTAAAAGATTGATATTAGTTAAGAACCCTTTTATTATTTATATACATCTTTATTCTCAGTTTACTTAATACTTTCCATGCTTATTTTAAAATAAAAACATGTTTATTCGATTAGATAAAATAGATGTAAACAAAACTCACAGAATGATGAGCTTTTCTAGTTAGTATTTCATGGATTTTATTGTAAGATAGAACTTACCAATATAATTGATTAATTATAATTGTGTCTTAAATTTATATGAGATAATAAATAAACATGTAAAATGTTTAATAGTTATTTCTTTCCTTCAAATACTATTTACATTTCCAGTTGCCTCATTTAAATAAGGGATTAAACTGTACATTCAAAGTTAAGGAATTATAAAAATTGACTCCCCACGTAGATTAAACCTTTTACTAGCCAAAGCAACAAACATTCAAAGTTATTAATAATTCTTAATAAACCAAGGAATATGAAAATCGCAGGGGTTTTTAAAATTTAATTTGACTTACAAATGAAGTCGACTTGAATATTTTTCTACCTTTTTTAAAGCGTTATTTTAGAATTTACTTGCTTACAAAATAAACTGTATTACCCTTTTTAAACTACTTTTTAGTTTTAAGAGTGTCTACTGCCATTTGGCTTAAATTGGTTATTAGTTTGCTCGCTGTTTTTTGTTTTACAAAAAAAATGAAATTTTTATGACTACTTTTGGAACATAAGTCTTTTTAGAACATAAAATGAAGTTTCGTATTATATTTGCATTTATGATTCTGACTTGCTTTTGCACTAATAAATCAGTAATTTTTTATGGCTTTGAACTTTTTTTTATGGGGACATTTGTGGTAAGTTAAGTTCATAAAGATTTGAATTTTCAATTAGCTTTCGTTGTAAAGTAAACTATGTTGCTTTTTCGTTTTTATTATTTTATGCGAGGATTTTTTTATTTATTTATTTATTTTTATTTTAAAAAATCATTATTTGTTGTAAAGATTACATTCTTTAATTAGGCCTGTTTTCCCCTCTCGCATAATGAGGTATAAAGCAATATAAATTTTTCTTTCCGATAAATTATATCTTCTCCTTGTTAATATTAAGATATTTTTTAAGTTAATAGTAATTTTTTTTAAATGATGATTTTTTAAAAATGATTCCTACATACAAATTAACTTGATAATTTAGTTAAATAAAAAAATACATTTTTACAAATTACAGGTCTTGAGTTTTTCTTTTTTGATTTAATTATTTAAATTAAGTTAAAAATAACTTTAGAATTTCAATTCAAAGATTAGTATTATTGCTCTCATCCTAACTATGTATCTTGGTTTTGTATGTTGTTTATTTACTTTAGGAATTGTTAGTGCCTTCTAGATTGAGGTTAAAGTTTAGTTTTATTTAGGAATACATTAAATATTCTATTCTAATATTAAATTAACATGGGTAATATATTATTTATACCTATTTAACTTGGGAAGGGTTACCTTTTAAACAATTTTTTTTTTCTGGTGATAGAGTAGTCTATTTTCAAAATATTAATTCACTTAATCAAATCTTTATCTAATAATATAGTTTAATTTTGAAGTATAAGGTTTATTTCTGACTCAATAAAATTGTTACCGCATCCATTCTGTTTATGTACATACTTATTTTATGTTACTTTTATAGTGATACAAAATCACCAAAGAAATAAAATTAATGTAAACGTTAGCAATCATTATCTGCTAATTACATTTTTACCTTCAATCATTCATGAAAGAAGATTAGGTGCAACCAACTGATTTACTTCATAATTTGTATAAATGGTTATTCATTCAACGAACAACTTTTTTTTTAAATTTTTTGTAATTTAAACGCTTTAACATAATAATTAATGAACCAATAAAAGAGAATTGCAGTTAAGTCCTTTTTTTAAAAAAAATTACCTGATTTCTTAAATGTTTTGACCAATTTAAAGAGAAATCAAAAGAAAAATAAACGATTACGCGACTGTATACATTGTAATCTTTTTTTTATAAATTAGACGTCACGAAGTTCGTAAAATTTTATATTTAGTGCGATGATTAAACTTAAAAAAAAAAATTTGCTAATTGTATGTTTGCGTATAATTTTTCTCAAAGTGTATCATTCTTAATAATTATGTGTAATAGGGTAAACATTTTATATATTTATTATTCAGTTTTTTTTTTTCTCGAGAGTGGTTGTTTTTCATGATTAAGGTCAATAAATTTTGTTTCTTTGCATGCGTTTATTTTGTTTAGAGAGAATTTATTTTAATTCAGGGTTGTCGAATTTATGTCAGCTGTTAAAGTAAAATGCATAATTTTTAGAAATAAAAAAAACATCTGCCGAATATTTTTTCTCCATCATAACTTTTTTTTTGGGGGG
>KZ651263.1:61445-96640 GCA_001010745.2 Gerris buenoi | reverse complement strand
GGGGGGGGTTCAATCCAGAGTTTGAAAGACGCGCGGTTATTGTGAATTTTTTGTTGTATAGATATAGAAGGCACTGTTTTGAAGGTGGTGTCTGGTGTCACTACCTGGAATATACCTTATTAACGAATCAGGGTTGGCTTTTAGACCGTGGGCTACACGCCCAACTAATGACAAGATTACACTGCTGTAAAAACATTTCTTAAACCATTTCGGGAAGTTAACTTTCAAAATGAACATAACCCTCTTTACTTGCAGCAATCATTGGTAAGAGATTATACGTATAAGATTCAGTTTTTTTTTTATTTTTTAAAAAAAAGAAGACGATTTTTATGATTAGTAAACTTCCAGAAATAGATAGAATGACTAACAGACTTAAAAAAAAAATACTGATGTCTGCTGGGAACCAAAAATCTTTCAAATTATGTAATTAAGCTATTATTCTCTTAACAATTTCATAACAAACAGTGCAGGATTTCTTTCTGTTAATTTTAATCCTATAGAATATTTTTATTTAGATAAATACTTGGGTAGGGATTAAATTGGATCAGAATTTTTAAAATAATCCCAGTAGAGATGTCATACAGGAATAGATTAGCAAAACCTTAATCTATATAAATATACTACCTTGAAAAGCGAGCACTTCTTAAAATTTTAAGATATACCTACAGGATTAGTAATTATACCTTGTTATTTTTTAAGTAAATCAATAACTCTTTTTTAATAATTAATTGAAATTATATTTTGTATTATATTCGGTGATTTTTATTTCTTTAATTACTTTTATAGTTGGACGATTTAAATATTTAGAAGCATATTGTAACTTCTAAATAGATTTTAAATAAAATATAATATTCTTACACGTGTATAGCTATATTATAATTCGTGCACTCAATGTTTCGTCTGTGAGTTCTTGTTTTAAAATAAATTATAGTATCTAGTTCTGTATTGATTGTTATTTTCCTAAGGTCAGAGCAGGTATTTTCTCTCTTATACCTAATTAATTACTTTGCCTTTCAATTATTGATTTATGAGATAGTGTTCCTTTTGTTTCACTGTCAGTAAATGTTTCATTTCATACAGATTTAAATTGAGGAATCAGTTGCGTGCAATCGAGCCGACTAGATTTGAAGTGATTGATGAAGTCCTGGAGTCTGAGGCCAGGCTGTGTACTCCGATTGTATCTTTAGTTAGGATCTTGTTGGTTCTATGTTCGGTTACTAAATGAATGGTTGGCATGTTACAGGTGCATTTGCGAGCCCGGATACACTGGACAGAATTGCGAGAGTGAATACTACCCTTGTCACCCGTCACCCTGCCAGAACGATGGACGATGTACACAGATAGACACGCTCGTTTATCAGTGCAAGTGCCCTATAGGTAAGTCAACTTATTCCTTACTATGTAAATCTTTCAAATTTTCAACGAAATTTATTGAATAATTAAGTTTATCCGAAGTTGTCGATTTTTATTATTTCATAGCCCTAAAAGAATATTCTATTCACCTAAAATTAACATTCTGTATAAACATGATTAATGAGGGGTGGAACAATGTTATTAAAACCATTTGAATAACCCCATTCCCCGTGGGTCGTGGGTGGCTATTCAACTTCCCTTTTGAGTTAACTCTGACAGCCTGTTTAACATCTTCATTTGTTAAATATTTGTTTATTTCAATATCTTTATTTTAACATTTTCATATGTTTCACGTCTTTATTTATTTTGGTTGATTTTACACGCATGTTGTTCTTTTGTTTAATTTAAGATTGCCTCTTTTACTTTGTGAAAAATTGTTGTACAAATGGAAGAAATAGCTAGTTAATATCTTCACAGTGTGACTATATTTTGATATGGACCAATCTTTAATTTGGTTTTGTTGATGATGGGGGAGTTACTATTTTAGGTATCGGTTAGGATATGTGTAGGTGTCAAGCCCTATTCTTAAAAGCAAAACCTTTAGCATTGTTGTCTGAAAGAATAGTTTCCCTATTGCTTTGCTTCTTATATAATCTCCTTCTTAGTTGGCTCCCACGATCTTATCTATCATTGCTTTACTTTTAGCCTAACCTTTCTCTTTCTTCTTATTATACTCGCTTTTTTTTTTTTCTTCTTCTTTTGTTATACTTTCTTGAGGGAGGTTATGGTGATTTTTTGCTGTTTATAAACGCAACTCAAGCTAGTATTGGCCATTCTCCAGAATTCAAAACGACAAAACTAAGAATTTGTACTAACAACAATAATAATTGTAGTGACCTTAGAGACTGTGTTCGTAGTGACTAGTGATTCCACTGCTGTGATTACTAATTAAACAAATTTTTATTAATTAGAAATAAAACTTTGTTGACTTCATTGCCATTAGGTTTTATTAATTTTATTAGAATGTAGGTTAATTAAAAGTCACAGTAGATAAAAAATAAAAGTAGCCTAACTAGTTTAACCCATGTTACATTGTCTGTGAGATTTACTTCTCCCTTGATCTCTCAGAAAAATTTAATTGCCAATTAATTATATATTGTAATTAATTACAAAAGAATTGTCGCATGTAAGCTTGTAATTAGCTTTATAGTCAAGCAGATTGATCTTAATTTGATGATAATTTCTGTAGAAAGTACCTCCTGGGATTCTGTTCATCTATCTGGTAGGTTGATCAATCCCTGTTTTAATTACCAGTTGTTAAGTTAATGGTAACTGGTAACATCCGGGGAAAGATTGCGTAGAGTTGGAACGTTTTACAAAGCCTATCGGCTCCGACCTGGTACGATTCTTTTTCAAAAGTATAATCTGATAAAAAGGCCGGTCGGATTTGCCGGTGGGACGTTTAAAGGTTGTTTGATTGTTGACGTCTGAGTGAAACGCTGTCGTAGGGACTCTGCGCCAGATCGGCCCCACGGTAATTGGGCTTTGCTCTGCCGGTCATGTTGTTTTTCTTGACGAGGCTCATTAGCCTTCCAAGCTCGGTTCTCCAGCCTCCCCTCTTCCACGTCGGGCTTTTAAGAAACAGACTCGTGTGTTGTAAAAACCGTTCCTCCTGGAGACGGAGCAGGGTAATTTATTCTTCCACCGAGACCAATAAAGCTGTCGGTTTTACTCGCGTACTTAGGAGAAAACATTTTTTTCCTAGACTGTACGTAATGTCTATTGATTGGTTTTAAACACTAAGCATGTTCTAATGCTACTACAACTCTGTCCTTCGCCATATTTTTTTTCGACATTTATTTCTCTCTAAGTGCATTTCGCTACGAAGTTTTATAAATTGTGTTCTTTGTACAGTTCTAATTCTCAGGAACGAGTATATTGGCGTTATAAAAAACACCCTTGCCTTGTACGGTTCTGTCGATTTAAATATTACAACTTTTTTTCTATATTTCAAATCCCGACTCGATCTCCGGTTATTCTGAGAGAGTTGGGTTGTGAACGGAGAAGTTTGACGTCCGACCCCTTGGCCTTATTGCGGTTTTAAACTTCTTTAGACTGGGTTTGGATGACCCGGTTGCCCCTCAGTTCCGCAACAATATGTGTACTTTATATTCCTACCACGTTTGCAACAAACTATCCTCGCTACGATCATCTACATCTCTTTTTTCTTTTTGGTCGGTGGAGTATTTACTGCTTCACTTCCTTCACTCTGTGCCCAGATTTGTCTTTCAAGAATGTGGGAGTAACTTACTACTTAGGTGACTTTCAACTATTGACGTATTTCACAAAGTCTTTGAAAATTTATTTTTCACTATCTCAATTTATTATTTAAAATGCTTTGGCTACTAGCATTATTCTCTATACTCTATCAGAAGGAATGTGTTGACGATTGATATCTGCTTAATAATAAGCATCTAAAGGACTTTTCCTAATCGGGAGTAATATGTTTTCGCAGAATTTTTTTTTATTGCAAGCTGCACAAAATAAGTTAAGTTAAATTAATGACTAATGATGAAGTTTTGTATTCATGTGTATTCAAAATTAGAGTTCGTTACTTGTTCATTCTTTTGTTTAATTAAATGCATTCTTAATAACAAACTGCCAGCTAGGACTGTTAAGACAACGATTAAATTGCCTTTGAACCCCAAGTTATTATGTTAAAGTGATCAAATGAAAGATTGCAAAAAAAAAAAAATTGTAATCAGCAGTAACAAAAATAAAGTTTTTTGCTTTAAACAATGTTAGTATAATTAACTATTAACGCATCTTTGAATGTAAAATTCTACTTTTCAATTAATAGGAAATTGAAACCTCCCAGTCAAATCGAAGTTATAGTTTTTATGTACAAAGGTTTAAAAAATGTCTGGACTATTCTCAGTATTAACTATTGTGTCTTTTTTTCAGTATTGTGGTCACGTTTCAGTTTATTTAACGAAATTCTATAGCTCTCTGTTATATTGGAAGTGTTAAACTGCGTGTTTCTAAGTTTGCGTGAGCTCCTGAAACCGTTATGGCTTTAACCAGACAATATGAAAGAAATTTAGTGAGAAAAATGTAAAAAGAAAAAAATAAATAAATAAATAAAAGGGCATAAATATTTTTCACTATTTTGTTAAAGGCGAATTTGTAGAATTTAAATTGGTAATGCAGTTTAACAAGTTTGTGTTGGCCAGATGTTTTTTTGAACGGCTAATTTAAGTGTGCTATAGGTGTGGTTATCGCACTGGAAAGGTTTTTTGAAACTTTACAATAATAGAAGTCCGTATTGGATTGGCTCGAGGCATACACCCCATTTGAAATTATGTATTAAACTTCTTTATTAGGAGATAAATAAGAGTGAGTTACGGTTTGGGAGAGCCGAAACTCCAAAGCTCAGTTTCCCGAGGCCTTCTTTTCACTCGTTTATGATATACTAAGGATTATTTATGTCGGTTAGAAGGATGGTAGTGTACGACGTCCGTGTCAAATGCCCCGTACAGTTCCAACCCTGTCTTCTTCTCATAATCCTTTTGGCCATATCTCCTGATTTGCATGGACCGTCGTAAAACGTAGGATTCCCCGCCTCGCTTTTACTCCTACACATTCCTAAAGGTAAATACTAAGTCTCGCTTGCTCTGAAACTTGAGTCTTTAAGTCCTTCTTAAGAGTTCTTTTCTCTCTTGTTATCCTTATCTTTCCGTTTCTATATTTTTCTCGAGTTCTCTGTCCTGCTTTGACCTCGCTTCGCGGCTTGTTTCTTCGCACTATGTTTTCTTCACATTGCTTATTACCGTTTTTCTTACAGTCACATTATCATTTTCTGACTTTTCGCTCCAGCTACCACGAGATATTATAAACACTCTCATTCTACGCAGTTTTTTCTGACTTGATACCTTTCAAGTTTCTAAATCTTTGAACCGTGACGCATTTCTTCGTGATAACATTAGGTACTTAAATCATGAACTTATTTGTTTTTGAATTTTTTATTTTTAGCTTATTTATTTATCTAAAATTAACTATAAGTTCGAACGTAAATTGTTTAGTCAATTACGGGTATTATGTGGATTATGATCAATATTAGTAACATAATGATTAAGAATAATTATAATTTTGTATTCAAAATTTAGAAGGCCTTATCATTTTAATAATTAAATCAACTTCTTTCAATGATTACGCATATAATTGATTTTTGAAGGGGATCTTCATTGCAAAGAATTCGATTTGAACAAAAATAAGCCCTCAAGGATGTAAAGTTGTTCTGTGTCTGCCGATAGGTCCCATTAACTCTTTAAGTGGAAAGATGAAAGCTGAGTGGGCGTTAAGATGGTCGCCGCTTGTCTAATGTTTTTTTGTTCCTGATGGTGCACTGTTGGGTTTCTATTGACGTATTAGAAGTGATAATATGGTAATGGAGAGGTGCGGTGTGGGAACCTCAGAGGAGACATGTGTGGATTCACTGTCTCATATAAGAGTACCAACAAGTGGTGCTTCTTAATCTCCACATGGCGTGGGATTCCTCAAGTGGATGAGGACGTTTTAGATATAATCCTTGCGTGGGACCTCGCATCAGTCAAGGGTCGATCTAGACTAATATTCGTGTACCAGGTTTAATGTGATGTTATGGTTATACTTTATTCCTATAATATTTCTGTTTCCCTGTCATAAGATAGAGTACTCGGGTTAAAAATAGATTGGATAAGCAGGCTCATTGCATCATAGAAATCAGAACACATATCATGACTTATTCATGCAATGTATCTTATTCTGTCTTTTGAAGTTTAAATTTGTTTTTATCTTATTTTACAAATTGTTTTACGTATCCTCATTTTTCATAACGCACATATAAGGAATTTCCATTCTTAGTGGAGCCTAAACTTAAAATTGTATTCTTCTCGCGTCCGTGTTGTCTTGGTAACATTACTGGCACTCTTCAGAGTTATTACTGGTCTGGACGTAGGTATAATGGGTAATTTCCCTGTTTTTCTTCATCCCAAGAGATTACGGTTTCTTCCTGATTGCCTTAGAACCCTAAAAGGAATTGATGGTTTTTTTTTATGTTCCTTTTTGCATTCGAGTTTAAAATCTTCATTTATCATTCGAATTTTTAAATTGAAATAAACAGTATCCTAGAACTTGTTACTTTCGTTTAATAAGTAAGATAATATATATTTATATATTACTACTAGCAACATGTAATTTAGTAATACTTGCCTGTAAGGATTGAAAAGGAAAGGACTCACTTTGCTATAGCTGGCGTTTATTATAATTAAAATGATTGTTTTCTTTATTAAATCCGCTTTTTTAATTGAACTAATAATGCTATTTTTTCGATATGCATTTCTCTCTCTCCACTTTTCTTTAATTGATGATTTTTTTTTTTTATTAAGTCTGCATTTAAAATTAAGCAAATAATTAATTTTTCCCACCATTATATTTAATAGAGAAATTTGTTAAATAAGTTAGTTTACCTTAGGGGTTTATTTAATTGCTTCATCTCGTCCAAATCAGTTCATGCTAAGGGTCAAGTTCTCAGCTGAAAGAGGTTTTATTGTTTCATGCTTAATCGATTTTTTAATTGGAACTTATCTGAGTGGAGGCTTGATCCCCAAATAAAGATGAAATAATTACTTGAATAGAAGGAGAAGTCTTATTATGGAGGTCTAGTTTCCTTAAAGGGTCAAAGCCGGTTCAATGGAGAGTCTCGGATTCAATATTGGAAAAGTCTTTCATCCAGGGCTTTTGAAGAGCTGCCTCATGTGCCTCCCTCTAGATATTTAGGTTCAGCTCTCAGTCTGTGAATTCTTTATTGTAGGCAGAACTCTGCATGATGGTGAAGGTAACGTCACTCGTCCCGATGGTAAAGGCATCGCCATTGCGTCATGGCCAAGCACAATGGCTCGCTTGTCCTCTTACCTCTTCCATTCACCCTCTTGCTTTTCATTTCTCGTATGCCTGTCACGTACATCATTCTCTCCGGTACGTCTTTTTCTCGAACGGGCTCGAAACAAATAAATATATATATTCGGTTCTTTATTCATTATACAAACATATTTTATCGTTAATCAAACAATTCAGTCGTTTCCGCGGAAGGTTAACCGTTTTAAATTCGCTTATATGAGGTTTACGTGTCCGTCCCTTATAACGGTAGAGTTTGGAGTTTGGTCGGCGCTCCTGCTGGGTTCGGTTTCATCAACATATCAATGCCTCTTGCTCCGAATCACCGACATCCTTTAGTATAATGGTTCCATTATATCGTCATTGACGCTATTGACATTTTCGTCGGTCAATGCCTCCATCCTCTTTGGACACAGATTATCTCTCAAAGAGATGTTAAATTACTCGGCTTCATTATCCCGCAACATTCTCTCACTGGCTCTCAATCCTAAAAATCTCACTTTATCCGGTAATACAACGTGTATTTTGGTTTCATAGACGGTAATAGAAAATAAATAGTAAAATATAAACGTGATTAACATTTTTTATCAATGTGTCCAATGTTAAAGTGAAGTGAAATGGAAAGGTGTGTGCCTATTTATTATTTATTGATTTTTGAGATGTTTGTAAACCTTTAACATTCATAGGTTATAGTCCATCTTATATCAATTACTTAGGGCGTTGAACTTGAAGTCAATGACGTCGAATTGAAATTGTAACTACATAGTAGGCAATAGCTATGAGGATTTATATACGATTTGAATGTCCTTTACTAAAATATATTTAAGTAGATTATTTACCTTATAAAATTAACATTTCATGTGGCTGTCGGATAGGTTCTCAAAGTTGGATTTATAGTTGTGATGAGGCTGTGTTTGGTATAGGTTATCGACTCGGGTCGATGCCGTAGGTAGGGTATAATGTGTAGCTTGCAGGGATGTGCGTGGGCAGTTAGCTAAGATAGTCAGGGAGGAGCCGGCTTATCCTCGCCGGGCCCAGCAGGATGTCCGCTGTATCTGTTCTGGTGGTGCTTGTAGCCTGTGGGAACTAGCCCTCTCTTATCACATCTGGCTAGTCCCGTCCGTATCTCTCGGCCTTCTATCGCCAATACTGACCATCGAGTACGTTCGGTCTTAAAATATCGTTGTTTATCCGCCTTCGGCACTGGGCAACATATTTTTTCCCACGTTGTCACCGAAATATGATATGTGACTTAAAATGAGTTTTTATTACTTATCATCTTGAAAAAAATCCCCTTGTTCTAAAATTTTCTTACCAAGATAAGATGCAGCTGGATAATTTCGTATCCACACGGATAGCACGAAGTCCTTCATTGTTCTGGCATCCTTGACGGGGCTATTTTCTCCTCGGCCTCCTTATACAAGCTCGTAGTGTTGTCCCATGTATATTGTTCGAAGGCAGACAATGCTGAAATATTCTCGTTGCCCCAATCTCCTGATTACCATCCCCTCGTCAAACTGGAGCGCTCTCCTATGCCTTGAGACTCAACTATCGTTATTTATAGTACGGCAAATCATTGAATATTATGGCACCTCTGATAAACTATTCACGCCTCAGTGTGGTTATATCCTTTGGATGCTCTGTCAAACGATAGAACAATAGTGCTTTTTAAAAAAATGAAAGAAAAAATAGTCGCAATTAATACTGATGATGCTCGCATTATAATCGCGCAACCCGAGAATAATTGTAATTAACCATTGTTCTAAGTTGACATTTTGTCAACGTGGATATTGTTTATTGTAAAGTCGTTCAGAATACAGATATTGAATTTGTTATGGGAGATCTTATAAAACCCTCTAAACCTTTTGTAGAAATATGACACTTTAATTATTATATTGGACTTCTTCCAAGTTCTGTGCCTAGGGAATTTAACTTAGTACATTAACTCCTATATTACTTCTCGATTTAAAATTTAATTCTGACAGTTTCTTATGGTATAAAAAAAAAAAAAAAATAAAAAAAAAAAAAAAAAAAAAAAAAATCAATAAATTTTCATTGTTAGGAAATTGCGTTTATAGATTCTTCTAAAATTGTAAATATGCCATGCCTATAAAAGGTTTATATTTAAAGGTTACCTACTCGTACTATACTTTGATTTAATATTAATTCAGTTAGATATAAATTGAATAGTTTTTTATTTTCCCTCCTACCTTAGTATGTATTGTTTATTTAAAAGAATGTAAAAAAAGTTGTCTGTTTTTTTAAAAAAAATAAAAATAATAATAAAATGAAAACCAGAGTACTTATAACCATATTTATTTTATAGTGTGCAAAATGTTGTATGAATTCGTTCGTGATGTTTTGTTGTCACTTATCTCACTAGACGTTTACGCTTTGGTTTAGGCCTAGATTTGAAATGTGCTTTATTGTAATTTGATGCAACCCATGAAGAATATATTATTCTGCATCGGTTGACATTCTGTTCATACTCTAGTGAGTCAAATTGAAATTCCAGTGTAAACTGGTTGTATTTTGACTCTTGTCCAAGTTCATGTGGTTTCTGTAGTCTTCTATTCCCACAGGATATTTAGTTTCAATTGATACGGGAGAAGGAGGCGTTGCTCTCTTTTTGCTTGTGGTACCGTGACGTCATTCTGTCCAGTCCTACGATCAATTAACTTGTTTAACCCCTTGCTCATCAAAACGTCAACCAATCATCTAGTTTATTTTAACGAGGCATACAAACTCTTGAATGAGATTAAATTTTAATTGTTCTGGGAAGGTTGCCGGAATGACGATGTGCGGGGACGCCGGTCGCTCGTCTCTCCCACTTAACCCTCGTTGTCTTTTCGTGTCCACGCACTCCTTATTTCTCCTCCAAAACTAATTGCTTTTATTTTAAAGCAAACCTAAATATTTATGACAATATTACAAATAAAAAAATGATCTGTTGACATGTTTATAATCGACAGTATTGTGGGTATTACCAATATGATTAAATGAATATAAATTAAAACGAGATTTTTTAATATACCCACACACTATCTATCTCTCATTACAACTTCATTTACACATAATAGACTATCCAGAAGAATAACCAATTGGAAATAACGATTATAATGAACTGATTATTGATTGTTGACACATTGAACAATTGTTCGATGTTTAAGCATTTAAAATAATTAAAAGTCATTCTTTAACATCGAAAATTTAATATCTAATAGATTTCTTTAATCATTCATAATTTTATTTATAATTTTAAGTATTTGACGGAAAGATTGTGTAAATATAAGAAATATTAGTGCAAACTTACTACTAAGATTTTAGTTATTAAAGTCATTGATATGTGCACAAATATGATTTTGATATCTTATTNATTTGACGGAAAGATTGTGTAAATATAAGAAATATTAGTGCAAACTTACTACTAAGATTTTAGTTATTAAAGTCATTGATATGTGCACAAATATGATTTTGATATCTTATTATCTCCAGATAATCAATCTGGAGGAAGGCAATCTTGGCCTGACCGAAATCATATGCCTTTTACCAGTTGCTCATGAGCAGGGTCACCAAGCGCCGGTGGGACCCCTCATTATGCATTAACGATAAAAATAAGTTGAAGGCCCTAAAGAACCCGCGTAACAACCGCCACTCAAAATCATTTTAACTTTGTGGTTTCCCTTTTCCCCGAGTGTAAGAAAACATCTTATTTCAGCCGAACAGGGGTTTTTCAAAAAACAACTTCTGGTTTTGCTTCATATGGCTGATGCATGTGATCTTTTTGAAAAATGAAATAGTTTTATGTCTCCGATTTATAACATTCTAATACAGAAACCGTTTTAGACATCAGGAAACATTTTAGGATCCGTGTCTGTCTATAGCTTCATTTTTGCGAACATACCTTAAAAACTGCTCTTTCAATTTTAATGAAATTTTGATGGTAGGTCATACTTAACCCATTGTTTTTTTTATAATTTTTTTTATATATTTATAAGTTTCAACCTTTGGTGTCCATTGGTTTCTCTTCCATATACGTACAAATTAACTTCTTGGAAGTTAAGTATTTTTTTTCGATCATGTAATTTTTACCTGTTAAAAATGATTGGCTGAATGTTTTGTTGGAAGTGGTACTTATTGTTTCTTTAGCCTCGAGGCAATACATATCCTTAATGGATCCTTTTTTTTGCAATGCCGAAATTTATCTCTTCCTTCAATCGTCGAAACTGAAAACGGGCTCATACGTCACGTCCCTCATTATACCTAAAACTAAAAGAAACAACTTATATTTTACTTCTTTTTAATTCTTTATTATAAGTTAAGCAAGAAAAAGAAACCTTTTTTTTTCAAATCAAATAACATCATCTCTCGTTATGCGTCATCCATCAATATTTATTTCTGAATAATGAACTCCTCATTTTTTTTATCTAAGACTTTAATATCGTTTCCTCGCATGATTTGTTTTTTCCTTTAATTTCTCTTTTCTTTCCTTTGATTAAATCCTGAAGGTTCGGAAAATATTGAATAAATAATAAATGATAAGCCACATCATAAATTGCCTATTATGATTCTTACCTTTAATCTTTCATACCCCAAATGCAAAGGATTATACTTTTTTTACGCAGAGAAAGTACGACCTAGACAAAAAAAAAAAAAAGTTTACACGGTAAATATTGAAATCAACGGGCTCGTTTATTTTTCGATTAGTTTCTTCTTTCTTCTAAAAGTATAGGCTCTTTTTCTCTTATTGATTGCGTTTATTGTGTGTAGAGAGTAATTTTACAGTTATAGAATTGATTACGATATCTGATGACGCTTACAATTTCTTAACAAAGGCTGTGATTTAACTCTATTCCCCTTAGATTGACTACTCCGTTGCCCTCCTGAAGGTAGTTCCATGACCATACTATTATAGTCATGGAACTCCTGCCATCTCTGATGACGGTGAAGATTTTTATGCAGCTTTGATTTAATTGTATTTTCCTCTCTAGAATATTGGATTAACAGGTCTGAGTATTTGATAAATCAATTAAAATTTAATTATAATTTTAGCTTTATTATCCTTTCCAGTTCTAGAGCGGAAAAATAACGTGCGGTGTTTATTGTGTGAAATTAGGAGAATTATTCTTGGTGTTTCTTGTTTTTTTTTTCTTGTTGACAACAGCATAATTGCAGGGGCGGCGTTCTAGTTTATCCTGACTAGTGGAAGAGCGGTGCATGTTCTGAAAGGTAATGATTGTGAATGTTGACGGGGAAGTAGTCATCAGTGTTAGGGGTTGCTAGTTCAAGACGTCGCTGATGTTTATTTAATTCCGTCCAATTGCTCCGTTGCATTTAGGAGTCCTCGAGCTTCCTAGTTCTTAAGAGGGTTTAGACGGAAGAGCAATTGGTCACGGCTTGTATCCGCCACTTAGCTCTAGATTTAGTTTACCAGCTCCCGTGTAACGCTAATGTGAACGCATTTACTCTCTCATCTATTCCCTAGTTTCCGAATGCTATACGGACGACTATTCTGGACTAGTATATACTTGATCATAAAACTTAAATCTTCAATTAATCACTTAAACATTAATGAGAAAATTAATACATTAATAGCAATGCAATTATATTTCACCTTACTTATATTGTACAATCATTTGTAACGCGATTATTTTCAATTACCTGCATTTATTGTAATCTTTTGGTTTTATAAAATTTACTTTTAAATAATTTGTCGTATAATTTATCATACTAGTTATTAGATTTTTTTAAAATATATATTAAGGACAATGTGAATTATTATTGTTAGTCCATAAAGTTAATATATTATCCATAGCTAAATGGATGTCGACATTAATGATAAATATTTCCTTCTTCAAAGATCTAAATATCTCTACTTCATCATTTTTAGTTCTCGGTTATTAATCTATATATTGGTCTCCAAGGCGTATATGGATGGTATATAGATTTTATCGTCTTTCCTCTGTCGACTTTTTTTAGCACGAATTTTGATTTATTGTTTTTTTTTTTTGGCTTTCTTTAATATATTTCTATCGTATACACTAAAGTGAGATGTACCTATTGCTATCCTTGGCACCACTTGAGTATTTCCTTTCCTTTTTCAATCTATTTTGCATGTTTTAAGACAAGTTCGGTTCGTACATTGCCATTTGTCATTTTGTGTCTTACACAAGGAGGAAAAAAAAGAAATGTATATCGTGCCACCTTATCTTCGTGATGTATTATGCAAAACTCGTCTCTTTCCCGGTAAATCATTTATTTCTCCGACCCGGTACGGTATAAAACTGGAACCCATCTGTCACGAATTTATGAATTGAATTTAGTTAAAAATCTGTTTCCCGAAGCCTTCCAGTTTGTATAATATCTGCATTTCCTGTAGGTACCTACATATCAAATATGCTGCTGGTTTTTTTTTAAATGATGATTGATGAGCTCATACCCGTTATTCATGAAGTTTTCTTCTAAAAAACGTCTTACGTACCATTTATAAAAGCCTACACTTTTTGAAAAAAATTATAATTTGAACTTTTTAAAGTTAATAAACACAAATTACTCAACACCACACATTTTTTTCCGGCTTATGCATTTACTTCATTTCGTATTTCGAATGTTTTTCTATGTATGATAGTCACAGGAATTATGTATTTTTAAATATGTTTATTTATTTATTTATTTTTTTTTTTTACAGGTTTCAAGGGTAAGAACTGCGAGGAGAACATTGATGACTGTCCAGGACATCATTGTCAAAACGGAGCTACTTGCATCGACGACGTCAACCGGTACCGATGCCAGTGTCCTCCCACATACACTGGAGAACTCTGTGAGACGGACGTGGATGAGTGTAGCTTGAAACCTAGCGTTTGCCATAATGGCGCCACCTGTACCAACACTATCGGTGGGTACTCTTGCATTTGTGTCAACGGCTGGACTGGAAGGGACTGTTCCGAGAACATTGACGACTGTCAGGGCGCTGCTTGCTTCAACGGTGCTACTTGTCTTGATCGAGTTGGATCTTTCTACTGCCAATGCACACCTGGCAAAACTGGTACGTACCTTATTTTCCATTTATATTAATTTTTAGATTATTTTGAACTTGAATAAGGCCTCGTTTTTTTAAATAATACGGATTTTAAATTTGAATTATTAAATCTCCTCAATCTTTTGTCGATTTAATTTAAGGGAATGTGCTCATAAAATTTTGTTTATTGGAACAACTTTAGTATTGGTTTTTGGTCAAAAAATATGTGATAATCATATAGTTCAAATATTATCTGTATTTGTTTCTTCGATCGCTGGTAAATTTTTTAACAGTTTCGTGCCAAGTTCCATTATTCACTATTATCATTCACCGTTGCTCAAACTTAGAAATCTTTGTTGGGAGAGTTCTATGTAGGATTTTTCGAGGGGTAGGTATAAAAATTAGCCCGGGGCGGGCACGGCGGGGTCCGCAGGTCGTGCTAGCCCGGGGACGCTCCCACACCCGGGCCACAGACCATTACCCGCCCACCATTAGCCATTACCATCCACTATCCACCGGTTTCAATTTGGTCTCTTTCGAGGGAAAAACTTCCTTATTGTATTGCCAGGATCATGTCCTGATAACTGTATCGCTTTGCTTGATGCTTCTCCAGGGTAATGAGAACGGACCTTGGACGGCGAACTAAGTTCATCTCGTCGTCACGTCCACGAATGCAATTCTTTTCGAGTCGGAATTTCGATTGCTAATGCCGCCGTCATCACGAGATAATGCTTTTTACAGTACAATACCGCATCTGCCTCATTCTAGATTACAAGCTGAAATTACTCATTACTCATATACCTATGATACCCTGAGAGCAGATATATCTACTTCCTTTAGTAGATATAACAACCCTTTTTTTGCTTTTTTACTAATTTGTACCAAAACAATATAGTTTTGGTGTCCATAAGTTGTATATCCATCAATATTTTAATTAGAAACTGTAGGTATTTAAATTCCTTACTATAGCGTTGCCTGTAAATAAAACTGTATATTTCACAGCTCATTATTAATAAGATACATGATACTAATATAACTTTTTAACTTTTCTTAATTTCATTTAATTAATACTGCAATGTCCATGAGGGAATGCAATTTTAAGTTTTTAACATGTCCCTAACTACTCATCTATTTCTATGTAATGACCATTTGTTACTCTGTAACAGAAACCGGTGTGTGAAGAGATTTGTTCATTTAAAATCAATGCGTTTCTTAGAGGTTACTTTCAAACAGGTTTTACGAATGACACCAGCTTATCGTCTGATATCTCGAGGCATTTGGGACTCATATTTCCAATGGAATCATTCTCGATTCCTCCAAAAGTTATAGTTTGAGTTGCACATGGTTGAAAAACAGTAAGCTGGAAAACAATATAATTTATTATTTTTTTAGATCTCGTGATATCCGTTTTTATTTTCTCTTAAGTTTCTCTCTTACTGGAGATGTAACTCGCCTCAGGTGGAATTATTATAAAAACTGCATGAGGCCTGTTCTGTGGTAAAGGAGGCCCTCCTAATGGATGTCCTGATTTGAATGCTGACGACCCCCATTAGGTATCCGAGTGAATCCTTCCCCTCATTTTTATTCCCACACCCATATTTTTTTTTTNTTCATTCTTTTTATTTATAAAGTAACTTGACTTAACCTTCAAGGGTTATCCTATACTTGGAATTCTACCCTTCTTGAGGATTATTTATTCTTTTCATCTTACTATTTTATCAAAGGATCTAAACCGGTGCAAATTAGACGCTATTATCCATTGCTTTCTAAATCTAGTGCTTTAAAGACTTTTATTCAATTAAAAAAAAAATTGTTGTTAATAAAATAATTTTTAACCTTTAGTTCTTTGTAGATATGGGAGCGTCTATGGAGGCCATCTTAATGAACAACATAAATAGTCTCTCAACGTAATCAGTTTATTTTAAAATAACAAAGCAGCTTTCAGCCTTCATAAGGCCATCATCAGTGCCTAAAAACAAACAAATGTTAGACTAAATTTTTTGTTTGTTCTTGCGCTGATGTTGTTTAAAATAAACTAATTGCGTGAAGAGACTATTCATATTGTTCACTTCAGTTCTTTGTTCTCGTTCATATATAGTCATAATGTCTTATCAGTAGCTCGTCGAAAGTCAGTCGTAAATTTTTCGTGATAATTTTTTAGTTAAGCTAAGCAGATAAAGCGCTGATGCGGGGTATCGTTCTCACGTAAATATAAGTATAAGCTTCATTTTCTTAATGGGTCGGGACAGAGTGCAATGTGTATATTTATTGAAAATAAATTAAATTATGATTTGTGAGTTGATGATTAGAGTGCGAGTGGTGTTGGCCATGTGTAGCGGAGATCCTTAATAAAATAGGGACAAAAAGAAAAGAAAAATCTCATCCCTATAAAGTTTTTTCAAGTGTAAATGTAAAATAAATGTTTTTTTAGAACTACGTGTTGTGACTACAATTAGTATGGTTATATAATTTTTTTTTTTGTCACGGCGAAGTTGTTTAAGCATGATTTATTTAAGAATTACGGTGCTGGGAGACTTCTGTTTAAATGGTATCTTGTGCGGATCTTTCTGCGATTCCGAGAGCCGCGATAGGTATCAGTGACGAGTGTATGTCTATGAATTTCCTTCTAGAGGTAACCTCTGCAGTCATCACGACGTGGAAACCAACCTCCTCGCTCCTCCTGCTCCCATCTGGACAATTTGTCTTTCTTACCCGACTCCGACTTGCATTTCTTTGACTTTCTCTCTGTCGGGAGATAAGTCGAGTAAGTAGAGGTGGCCTCTTAAATAGGCGAAACGTGCAGCCGTTCGTTGGATCTTATACGTATGAAAATCGGAAAGGCGCCTCTACACACCTAAAAGCTTTATGCACTTAATGCTATCGCTACTGGGACACGTTACATTCACTTTAACAGTCGGAGGTTTTTATATGCTTATCTAATTCCACCTCTCGCGAAACGCTCAGGCGCATAAATCTCCGAGCATCTACTTGGGTGGAAAAGGTATTGTTGAAACTCGACTGTTGGAGTTTGTCGGTTATAATGAATGCTTGGGACGGAGATGAGTATATGGTCGGATCTGTGGGTTTTATACCAGGGTAGCCTGTTGTAGCTGCTCCGTTGGTACCTTGGCCATCCCTGGCTGTAAGGATATTATGAGTAGTCCTCGTTAGCCTCTACTCCGTGATCATGCCATAAATACACCTTTTCTTTCCATCTTGCGTACCACGGTAGTGCATCCCCGCCCCCACGCATTTCAACATTCCTTTATCCTTCCACGTCCTCTCATCTCCCACTAATTATTTTCCTTGGTATTTTCCTCTTTTTCAATTTTACCTCACTTAAAGTGAACTTGAATCATGATTTTCTATGTATGATAGTCACAGGAATTATGTATTTATAAATATGTTTATTTTATTATTTTTTTTTTTTTTTACAGGTTTCAAGGGTAAGAACTGCGAGGAGAACATTGATGACTGTCCAGGACATCATTGTCAGAACGGAGCTACTTGTATCGACGACGTCAACCGGTACCGATGCCAGTGTCCTCCCACNTAAATAGGCGAAACGTGCAGCCGTTCGTTGGATCTTATACGTATGAAAATCGGAAAGGCGCCTCTACACACCTAAAAGCTTTATGCACTTAATGCTATCGCTACTGGGACACGTTACATTCACTTTAACAGTCGGAGGTTTTTATATGCTTATCTAATTCCACCTCTCGCGAAACGCTCAGGCGCATAAATCTCCGAGCATCTACTTGGGTGGAAAAGGTATTGTTGAAACTCGACTGTTGGAGTTTGTCGGTTATAATGAATGCTTGGGACGGAGATGAGTATATGGTCGGATCTGTGGGTTTTATACCAGGGTAGCCTGTTGTAGCTGCTCCGTTGGTACCTTGGCCATCCCTGGCTGTAAGGATATTATGAGTAGTCCTCGTTAGCCTCTACTCCGTGATCATGCCATAAATACACCTTTTCTTTCCATCTTGCGTACCACGGTAGTGCATCCCCGCCCCCACGCATTTCAACATTCCTTTATCCTTCCACGTCCTCTCATCTCCCACTAATTATTTTCCTTGGTATTTTCATCTTTTTCAATTTTACCTCACTTAAAGTGAACTTGAATCCTAGAACACTTATTTAATTTTGCTTTAATTTATTATTTCTAAAGTCGAAGAAAACATATCAATGGGAATTAAGAGTGCACATATATTTGCAGTTTCCTGTAGCGTCTACTAAGAGGGCCTTCTTATTACACTTTAAAGTGGGATAATTTAGTGAAGCACTTTTAGTAATCCTCTCTATTCTTTTGAGTAAATTTCTCTCGTAGAAAATAAAAGTAATAGTCATCATTATTTAGATCTCTTGAAAGAAGATAAGTTGGATTTCCTTTTCTGGCGATACCTTTTCTGATAACGTATCATAGAATCTCGTGTGCGTCTGATAAATTATCGATATCGATAGAAGTAATCCATACAAATATTCCCATAATCTTATTCGTAATGAGGAATTCGGGTACCTATATACGGGGGATTTCTTAATTTCTTATTAAAACTCAACCCTCAAAATGGAATTTTTTTCGACCCTGTCAGTGTTAAAATACTTTAACTCCAGAAGTAAAATTGGCATTAGTTCGTTGTTACCGTTCTTAAAGTTTCTATTTAAAGTTTATTTTGCACTTTTTACTTTTTTTTACTTGTGCAATATATTATTAAACTTTTTTGTTTTGAATGGGATCACAACATTTAAAGTCTTGTAATATGTATTTTAATGACCATGAAAATAGATAAAGGGAATGGCCTAACTAAGTCAACACGATTTGAACGGTTGTTCCATGTCCTCTAGCTTTGTGGTTTTGACAAGGGTTCTTAAGTTCGTCGGGATGGCCCGTTCACGAACACGTCCCCATGTCCGTGCCAATTAATTTAAATGTTTTTAAGGCGAAGGAATAAAGTCACTTTCTCCGTTTCGTACTGTTTAATCCTCTTTGGTCTGTCCTGATCCGTCTTAGTCCGGCGGGCAGGTAAATGTCAGGAGTAGATGCCGCCGTGGCGTGGGTCCGAAGAGCCGCCTCACGATTAATTAAGCCTAAGCCGGGGCTCAGAGTCATTAGTCATCGGTGCCTGCTGCCTGCGCCACTCCGCTCCGTGACGAACCTTCGCCCTTTGTTTCTGCCTCTGCCATCTAGAATCCAGCCTGTATTATATCTTTTCAAATAACTCCCGCTACCTTCCATTCCCACTAATAGAATTTTATACTGTTATTAACTTTTTTTTTTATTTCCCGCCCATATAGGTTCTATCAATAATCCATTTTTGTAATCTTTAGAATTTTTAAGTCTGGGAATAAATTATAATTTTAATTGACATAAAGTTAATTTATGTTTTTAAATATTTGAAATTAGATTAGTTGAGATTCTAGACCTGCATTGATTTTCGAATAATTGAACAACTTTTGTTTTTGATGAAAGATAAAATATGCATTCTCTGAGATGTGTGTTAGTTACTGTGGAAGTAGAAATATATTCATTTTATCTAATTATTGTATTGTGCTTGAAATTAATGAAATATTTGATGTTATTGTAGGTTTGCTGTGTCACTTGGATGACGCGTGTACCTCGAGTCCATGTATGGCCGGTGCTATCTGCGATACGAGTCCAGTAAATGGATCCTACACTTGCTCCTGCTCATCAGGATACAAAGGCATTGACTGCTCCGAAGACATCAATGAATGCGAACAAGGTATTTTTGATTTTATTATTATAATTATTAGTTTTTTTTAGCCAAATTTATTTCATTCTCTTAATGGGTCGGGACAGAGTGCAATGTGTATATTTATTGAAAAAATAAATTAAATTATGATTTGTGAGTTGATGATTAGAGTGCGAGTGGTGTTGGCCATGTGTAGCGGAGATCCTTAATAAGTTAAGAAAATCACACGCGATGGGCGATGCCGGTGCGTGGGCCGATGCTTACATCTTGGCAAAAATTACCAGCCCGTCCCGAGGCGAACAATACCTACCAGTACACTCCCCTTTTTAACCTTAGCAATCGTCCATCTTCCTCCTTAACCTCTCGAAGCCAACATTCCGTTTAAACTATTCATTAACGGTACGACCTCACCCGACGAGCCACGGGACATTACCTATTCCCATCTGATTCTCCAACCGAGTAATTGGTGTTTTACCTTTAGAAAAAAATTATCTGTCGGATATTGTAATGGATTTAGATTCAAAGAGCCGTTTCAATTTGATTCGATTGTTACTATGATATACTGCTTCGGTTTTAATTCGAGACTTCTCCTTGTCGAACAACCGTTACCGAGTTTTTGAATATGCTTCGCTTTGAATTCTTAATGGTACTTCGGACAGTTTGTCGTAAAATAGCTGTATGTGAAGTATTTTAAATCCTTCACAAACGAACCGCGAACGTTGTATTTCGTATGAGCTTATCTATTTGAGTGGCTCTGAATTTTTTTTAACCGTGCAAAGTTTTAAATGTTACTTAAGAGTTTACAGTCTTTGCGTGGGGTCTGCCATATTTTTCGGGATTTGTCGGAGGAGCGGGTTGTGCGGGTTCTTAACGGGCCTAAGCCTTGCTGTAATGTTTTGTACACATATTCCACGGCGAGTATGTAAAGCTCTACCTCGAGTCCCGAGTGTAGATGGCGGCATTGTGTAAGAAAAGATCACGGCGAAATTTCACACACACTCGATCCATCACGGCCTCCTCCCCTTCAAGCCTTTTATGACTTAGAAAAGTCCTACACGACCCACCTCCCTTACAGAGAGACAATCGGCCCTCCCATTTGTAAGTAATCCGTGAAAGTATCTCTACTGCCCTTAAACGGAACTCGCCTTTCTATATTTATAATACACACCTCGTTTGCTCTCAATGCTCGTACCCCGGGCACGGAGTCATCTTTCCACCTTTATGGTCTCCTCCGTGATGGATACTCTTAGACCTTTTTTGTTCGACTTCGCACTCCTATTGCATGTTGTAATACAACTTAAAGAACCTCTGGTTTTTTTTCTTTCTGCAGAAGCTCTTATAAGACTAGAAACAGCTTTAGCCTTGTTTGTTACCATAATTTCTTTACCGCATACAGAATCTTATTTATTTTTATTTCTTTTTTTATCGAATTTAAACTAAAAAATATCAACTAAGAAACAGTATTTATTTCTGCACAAATAAATTATTTGTTCCTACTATTTAAATATCGTAACAGTCTTAAAACTTTTTTTAACTTCGAATATCAGTAGCTCGTCGAAAGTCAGTCGTAAATTTTTCGTGATAATTTTTTAGTTAAGCTAAGCAGATAAAGCGCTGATGCGGGGTATCGTTCTCACGTAAATATAAGTATAAGCGGGGGTATAGGAAGTTGTTTGTGTTGGACGTGTCTTATGATGAGATAAGGTGGAAAGTTCAAGTTAACAACTGGATCATGATGGAACCTGCAGTGAACACCGCAGAGCGTCTTCTCCAGCTACTATTTCATACCCTCCTTGTTAGCTTAGATTAACATCTGAGAGTTCTTGGTCTTAGTTCCTTTCAGACCCTGTTGTCCCGTCCTGCTTTATTTATGATCTTTCCTTATAAAAACTTATTCCCCCCCGTACTCATACACACTTAACAGTCTCATACTTGAAAATACTTCATTTCGTATTGTTATTAATTTATCTTCATTCTTTTTATTTATAAAATAACTTGACTTTACCTTCAAGGGTTATCCTATTACTTACTTGGGATTCTACCCTTCTTGAGGATTATTTATTCTTTTCATCTTACTATTTTATCAAAGGATCTAAACCGGTGCAAATCCGACACTATTATTCATTGCTATTCTAAATCTAGTGCTTTAAAGACTTTTATTCAATTAAAAAAAAAATTGTTGTTAATAAAATAATTTTTAACCTTTAGTTCTTTGTAGATATGGGAGCGTCTATGGAGGCCATCTTAATGAACAACATAAATAGTCTCTCAACGTAATCAGTTTATTTTAAAATAACAAAGCAGCTTTCAGCCTTCATAAGGCCATCATCAGTGCCTAAAAACAAACAAATGTTAGACTAAATTTTTTGTTTGTTCTTGCGCTGATGTTGTTTAAAATAAACTAATTGCGTGAAGAGACTATTCATATTGTTCACTTCAGTTCTTTGTTCTCGTTCATATATAGTCATAATGTCTCTAAACAGTCTATTAAATGTCGCTTATAAAGTTAACTTGTTCGGAAAACTTCGAGGTTCGTATTTTTTATATTAGTTTTTCTTGTGATAAGTTGTTACAATCTGTTTAGTTTGAGAACTCACGTGACACTGAACAATTAGTAAGCTGTTATGGTAGTTATACCGAACGGAAACCAGTATCGGTCATGTCTTGTATTTACACTCTTGTTAATACCACTGCAAAGATGGTAAACTTATCGTATAATTGTCCTTGGTTACATTGGCTACCAGTTTTTCCTTTCTTACGTTGGCTTCTCCATGTAGGGTTTCTTTTGCTGCAACTGCACTCGGGGACTTGATATCCTTTATTTGAAATCCTCGGCTTCTTATTCTCCGTCCAGCTGAGGCTGAACGAGAGGCCTCCTGAATACATTACTCTCTCCATCTCCCTCTTATACTTCGTGCCTCTAATTCCCAACTCCTGCTTCTGAATACTGAATACATTATTCCAGGGCGGACACGATGAATAATAAGTGTTTATGATGTCGGACCGCAGTCCCCCATTGTCTGCTGTGGAAAACTCTACTCTTTTTATGTATTGCCGGAGCACAAAATAGTCAGGCTGTTCCTTTGCACGCTGTCCTCACTGCTGTACCCTTTACTCTTATCTAATTTTGATTTACGTCCTACCGCATAAGCGCCTCTTAGTACTTTAGTAGATCCTTTGTTGGAAAGACTGTTTTTGAAATTTATCTGCTTATTATTTTTATTATTCAGCCAGCAAATCGTAAATCATAACCTTTAATAAATATCATATAAACAGTAAACAGTGAAAGGGTAATAACCACCATTATTAGAGCCAGTTTACGGGAACCATAGCTACTAGGAAGTGGCTGAAATGCATCTTTCATACATACAATGAATACGCATAGATTTGTTTATTTTATGTTGAATGGTGCGATGAATATTAGAATTTATGATGAATGGAATGATAGACTTTATTGCGATGTAATGCCGCCACTTTTATAATTAAAACTTAGTAGGCTACAGTCATCATAAATTCTTATTAGTGAACCTAGATTTTTAACAGCAGTTTTTATTAACGCAACTAGATATCGGTATCATATCATCTATAACTGAAAACATTTTTTTTTTCTATTTATATGGCTGCAATAAAAAATTTAATTGCATATAACGGGTCTGAGCAAAATATAAAATGTTGGCTACCCCTTGGTAAAGTCTAATTCCGTTGATGTTCTATCACGGACAGTTAATAGGATGATGGTATGTAGGATGATTTGGGCTCATGTAATTAAAAGAGTTAGAGGCGTGAGATGTTATATCAGTATTTTGGGGTCAGATTCTATCATAACTTTCATGGGTGGGAGTGTGCAGGGGAGTCTATGGAAGTAGCAGAGGTAATGAGAGTATTGTGAGGACGTGATGCCCTCGCAGGACCACACGTGAAGGTGTCCCTCTAATTGACGTCTCTGACGCCCCACGACGACCACCGTCCTCTCCTGCATCAACTCCGATATTTATCACTTGCAGCTAACTGGCTTGTATGTCCACGTACGGTGGTCCAGCCTTACCTTGCTTGACACCTCACACCCATATCTGTTGTCTTCTATAAGCTGCAGCTCTACCCGCATATGGTGCTTGTTTATCTTCTCGTTAAGCATTCAAGTTAAATATTAAACTCTTTATAGTGTATTTTATTGAAAAGCTGCACGTTGACGTCTTTTATGTTACCCTTTTGAATTGCTCATAATGTTCTTCTGAGTTTGGTGCTGTTTTAACAACTTTTCACATCGGATTTGCTGTTCAACTACACTCGAGTGTTTCACTTACTCTGACTTACTTTGACGTGACACGTTTTAAGAACCTTATTTAATAGAATTATTTTGTAATAGTCTATTTCAGCTTTAGTAATATACTATAGGTATAATATTTAACGATCACTTTATTTTTACTCCTAAAGAAATCATTCGACTTTTAACTAGTAAATTCGCACTGAAATATATTGTGCTGGGGTTAGCGATTGTATGCGCCTGTTGCAAAGTTTCCAGGTAGCCCGCGGCTAAGATTGAAGTATCATCTAAGAAGAATTACTTCATGTAGAGAACCGAGTAGGGTTATAAGAATAAATCTAGACAATCCTCCAGGCTACATTTCCAGCCGAACCTTGGGCCTTATTTATTGTGTATCGTGTTTTTATTTTATTTCTCTCACAAGGTAATACAGCATGACGTCATTCTTAATATTTGTATAATCCAATATGTATTTATTCAAAAGTAATTTATTTACTTCTTCATCTGCAGTCTTAAACAAATGTTAAGGCTGTAAAATGAGTTATGCTAAAATAGAGTGTACTATAAATAGAACTTTTTATAAATATATATACATATTTTATTATTGAGGGCAAATTCCATTATAATCTGGGTTGGTTATTATCTTTGGGCGTTATCTAATGTAGATGACGCCGTTGGAGTAGACATATTTTGTGGGTACACATGTCTCCAGGGCAGTGATAGAGTCCATCCCGGGATAGGAAGTCAGATATCTCTTCCTCCGACCCAAGCCTCAATTTGCCGTGGGAACACAGGCTATTGTTTCTCTCCTGGTATAGGATGTCCGGCCAAATCTCCCCCCCCTCTTCTTATTAGTCGTGTGGCTTCTTTTAATAAACCAACGGCCCTGGAGGGTCAATACCAGAGTCCACGAACCTTCGTACACTTATCATTTAAGTTTATTAGTTGCTTAACCTATTATTACTTTTGCCTGTTTTAAAACTACAGTTTTGCGTCTTAATGTTAAACAACAATTAAATTATTAAATATATATACTGACCTTTAAATTGATATTCTTAAGTTCTTTAACCCTCACTTACCCATCTAAGCGGTACTTTATATCCTATTTTTCCGCGATTTGTTTAGAGGTAACCCGTGTCAAGGTTGTAAGAAGTGTCACATATGTGAATATTACTTGTACATCTTTACCAAAGAACTCTGCTTTTATGGATTCTAGTAATCGAGAATCAGCGTGTTATTGAAATGATACAAAATCACAGTTAATCAAACGCCTAGCTTGTCTATAATTCACCCCAATAAACATAAAATATTTTATGGGCAATTAAAGGAGTGTGCAGAAAATATATAAAATAAAATATATTATTATAGTAAGTAGTTTGGGTTGTTTCCTTATTAAATGATTCTTATTGGTAAGTAGGAAACAATTTTAAAGCTCACTTTTGCGATATTTCGACCCCTCTTTGGGTCATCTTCAGGCTGACTAGAAGATTACTATTTCATCCTTTAGTTTTTATAATGTTAAAATTCCCCTAACCTAGGTGGCTATTGTCAATTGTTTTGATATGTTTCCTTAAAATTCCATAGATATCCTATGATTGTCAGTAATATTATTTGTTACAAGTCAACACTTTATTATTAAAAAAACTAATTAAAAATTCCTAATTTTTNATCTATATAATTTTTTTTTTACGAATTTAATTCATTCAATTTTTATTTATTTAAATGTGTTTTTTCCATTTGTTAAATTTATTCAAAGAGGTGGTCTGTATTCGCTTACTTTAAGTATTAAATTCAATTTTACTTTCTATAAATAAAGTGAAGAAAGTCAAAGGAATTATTGTCTTGAACCTATCCATCGTTGTAACTTGCATTATTTGGCTGCATTTTTTTGTTTTATTTTTTATTTTTCCCTTCTCTTTTTTTTATTTAATAGATATTAAAGGTTAATAAATTCGTAGTCATAAATTTAGAAAGAAGATTCACATTGGTCCTTTACTGAATATGGTTGAAGACTTTTACTGTACAAGATTGTGACGATAATACGGTAATATTTTTATCCTAAGAGAAGTTCATGCTTATAGCCAACTCCAATTACGTATTTTGCTTTACATCTACTACCTCCATCGATTTATTTTCAAGACAAGATCTGAATTTAATTAGATTTATTATCTCATCGAAGAAAAACAAAAATATAACATAGGTATATTTGAAACCTCTTTCCTGATTATTGTAGTTTGAATTCGTTAAGCATTCTAGATTAGAAAAAGATTTGAGTGATTTATGTAATGGTGTTTATAAGACTAACATTGTTCTCATGTGTGACTTGAAGGCTAAAGAATTTGTAGTTAATGGGCCCATTCTTTGCCCTATCTAAACACTAAATGAATGCAATTCTATTCATTCTTGTAGGACGTCACCCCTACCAATACATGTATTAGCTGTCAGTTCTAAAGGACTTCAGAGGGACTGGCTAAGTCTAGTAACACTTCACACCTCCCACTATATGACTCTCGGACTCGGTCTATTTGTCATTCTAGACTCACATTTCTTATTCATCACTATATTTCTACATCGTTTCTTTTTTTTCTCTCTCTCACTTTTTTTTATTATGCATGGTGTTATTTTTTTAAACGCTTTGAAAGTGTTCCCATGATGATATTATATATAAACCTGTTTTTTTTTCTTTCTTCTTCTACATGTCCTGTCTTTATCCTTTATAACTATTAAAGGCAGATAATTATCATTGTACTTCATCCGACTTAATAAAAACCCCATTTAAAGACATTTTTTTTTTTAATTTTGTGTCTCTACGAGATTCTTTGAAATAGTTTTTTCTCTCTAGATATAAACAGAAGGTTATTAGCAGCATGTGTTTCCGTCTGTTATTAATAAGGAGATTTCAAGTCTTACAATATCACTGAATAGAAGAACCTATTAGTTTTTATGTGTGTTTTTACCCCTTTTTTTTAATTTACTCTAGTTAAAAAACAAAATTGTCTATAATAGTTGAAGTGTATTTCAAAAGTTATTGAGCATTTTTGTAATCTTCTTTTATAAGTGGCTTATATTGAATTATAAAACTACATATTGCTCTTAGAAAAAAATCTAAGTTTTGAGTTTACTATTATAGTACGAAATTTTCTCTGCATTGTAGCAGAGAAAATTAACTTTAATTATAGTATATGACTACTTAAAAGAACTATTTTGAATGGAATTATATTTATAATGATTAAAAACACAAAGACTAAAATTTGATTAATCTTATTTTATAAATTAGATTTACTTTAGATTCTTCAGTCGATATCTACCTAGTTCTTATCTTACTTTGTTTGAAGAAGTGAGTAAGATGATGTTCGTCAACTTTTATTAGTTTGTTCTTCAGAACGAATATTATTTGTCTCCGAATTCAAAAATTCAAGTCAGAAATCCGTTTCAGGCATCGCAGAGAACATTTTTTGTCTCGCACATATCGGTGTGTCCATAATTGTTGTGAACCAACACATCTTTAAAACTACTCGTCTGATTTATATGAAATTTGGGTGGTAAATCATAATTATGTCTATTGTTGGTCCCAAAGTTACAACCATCTACGCCCAATAGTTTATCTGCCACATGGGCATGTGGCAGATTGCGCCCGCAAATATTCATATTGCCCCAGATTAGCTTCAACCGCCAGCGTAAATTAAATATTGCTAAATTGATACTTTTGGCCCTTCTTTAGATTGTTACTCCTGTTATAAAAAAGAACAGAGGTGAGTATCAATCTGAAGAAGGCGTACGTAATGTTCTTACTACCCTTAAAAAAACAGAATTGTGTCATTCCTTTGTCTCGAAATACATTGGACTAGACATCCCTTTGTCTTAATAGTTATTTAGTCAGAGTCATTTATATTCTAATGAAACATATTATATAGGAGTATCAATATAAAGGAGTAAGGAGTAACAATTTTGACAGTAGTAAGATAAAAATTATATAAATTAGACAATTATTGATTGTGAAAGTATAACATCAATATTGTATGTGATAGGATGCGAGGAGACTATATGTGCCCCACTATTTGCGGACAATTTAATTATCTGGAGCAATCGGATTACTTATCAAACTAGTTTTGATTTGTGGTCATTCTGATATANAATTTCCATTGGAAATTTGTAGTTTAATTGTTGAGCAGTTTAAACTTCTTTCAAACTACTACGATTATACAAATACTACAAATTTCCAATGGAAATTCGCTCGGGTTGCGGATACCCGCGGTAGGATTTATTTTTTCTTCAATTGCAATGCTTTTGAACTTTATGTTTCATAAACTAAATTAAAAGAGCAAAAATAATATATTATTTTATAAAACAGAGAATAAGCTTTTTAAAACTATATTGGTTATTGTGGCAGAGATTTTGTGGAGTAGTACTAGAACAGTATCCAGTCAAAACCTTATTTTTTAATTTCAATTACTTAGTATTATTAGCGTAAGCTTGAAAGTAAAACGTAAGTACAATTTTGAGAACCGTTTTAACTGCCCACATAAGGATGCAACACAATTTATATTTTTGCTGTACACAAAGAATTGTAATATTCCTTAAAATCATTGACCAGCGTAATGATTCCTAATTTAGTGTATCAATTAGTTTACGAATGGCCAGTGAACGAACACTTTAAAAAATACACTTCATCTAATAGACTTCATCTAATACACTTCAGGTAATATGTACAATTAGATTGCTTTAATAATAAAATCTAAACATCGAGACCTTTTTTTGTTACACAAATTCAACTTTAAAACATACTATCATGAATTGACAATTGTCAAGTAAATCATCTTTTATATTAAACTTTTATTTATTTAGCATTACAAATTATAAATTGCATTCAAAAGCCCAATTAAAATCAATGTTAACACGTCATAAATCTATATAATTTTTTTTTTACGAATTTAATTCATTCAATTTTTATTTATTTAAATGTGTTTTTTCCATTTGTTAAATTTATTCAAAGAGGTGGTCTGTATTCGCTTACTTTAAGTATTAAATTCAATTTTACTTTCTATAAATAAAGTGAAGAAAGTCAAAGGAATTATTGTCTTGAACCTATCCATCGTTGTAACTTGCATTATTTGGCTGCATTTTTTTGTTTTATTTTTTATTTTTCCCTTCTCTTTTTTTTATTTAATAGATATTAAAGGTTAATAAATTCGTAGTCATAAATTTAGAAAGAAGATTCACATTGGTCCTTTACTGAATATGGTTGAAGACTTTTACTGTACAAGATTGTGACGATAATACGGTAATATTTTTATCCTAAGAGAAGTTCATGCTTATAGCCAACTCCAATTACGTATTTTGCTTTACATCTACTACCTCCATCGATTTATTTTCAAGACAAGATCTGAATTTAATTAGATTTATTATCTCATGGAGAACAAAATATAAATATAATAAACTATTATGTAACAAACTCGTAAGATTTAGTAAACTCGTTAAAAATTAATTTATTTTAATATTATTATTATTATTTTTTTTTTTTTTAAATAAATTCCTTTAAGATTTATTTCACAGTTATAATTCTCACGTTGGTCTTTAATGTGGGTTAACATTATTTATTAAAATAGTGATGTAGTCTTCATTAGAAGCTTGTGGTCTAAAATTTTAAAATTGTTCAATCCTGCGAAAGTGCCTCTTTGAGTTATTTTCAAGCTAAATTCTATATTTTGTGAAATCAAAACTTTTGAATGTTTTAACGAATATTTATCATTAATATTTAATATGTATTGTTTTGGTCGATATTTGGGTATATATCAAGGTAAAAACGAAAATGCTTTTAAGACTTCTTCAAAAGATATTAATCAAAAGAATCAAAGAAATCAGTGCGAAAGATCATAACTTAAACTTAATACTGTCAAATGCATTTACTTGCATTGAAATTATATTGATGTATAGAATTTAATAAAGGAACTATGAAAAACTGTTTAAAAAGGTTTTGTTAAATCACAAAAAAATGTCAACTGCGAGAATTACCTCTTCAGAATAGTAGATAAACAAACGAATTCAACTTTGAATTGTTTATAAGCTAATGAATGGCGTGGGGAACCAGCAAATATGTCTCCACTACGACTTCATGAATATATATTTATTGTTAACTACATAGCCGGATACGCGTCGAGATCCGCTTCTTGTGAATTAACTACTTTAAAAAATTATCTATTTGATGTTAAAATAATATATTTATTGATTTCAATCTCTAATTGTAAAATTAATTTATTTACATTTTCCAGAAGTATCATCTTTTAATCTTGATGTTATAAGTTAAAATAATTGCGGCCTTCATTAGTAAACCCTTATTTAGTGTTGGATGACATTTTTATGAGTTGTCCTATTTTCTAAGTCGTTTCTTTAAATAATTTTTAAACTTTAATTACTAAATAGATTTAGGTTTATGCGGTTTTTTTTCTAGCAATATTAAGCTTTTTTTTCAAGTGTATCTTGTGTAACTTCTTTTCTAATGTACGCTTAATTTATTTTTATCTTTATCCCTATAGAGACAATCTGTAAGTAAACTTGTTAGTCTTGTAAAATTAGTATATTTAGTTAAAAAAAAATGTATAAGTTAAGAAACTACTGACAAGAAGAGTAATTTATTTTTTTTTTCATATTAGTTATTTGTACGAAACAGGTTTTGTTTGCTTCGTAACAGTTAGGACAAATAAGTTAAAAATGTAAATACGTTATTTCGTTTGTAATTTATCACTGGTTCATCTCCCTAAGTCGATTTATTTCTCACCTCCAATCCCAGAATCCAATTATATATTCCATCATCTCCCGAAATCTTGTTGCGATACAACTTATTAAGAATCTTTTCGATTCTTTGAATGTCACTGTGAGAATAAAAATCGTTCTACAATTTATTTTTTATTTTTTTAAATAAATGATTTTTCTTTCCTTTATGATCTTTTCGTTATTTCAACGAGGACAAGAGAAGTCCTCTTTTGGACTGGTCAATGAGTCTAGAAATCATCTGAAACTGAAGAAGTCCTGTTCCTCTTTTCAGGTCAACTAAAAACATCTTTCCAAATTTGGTTGTAGGCTGGGTTACCACCCGGTTTAGAAGTTTAGAGGTCGGCTGATTTTTTAAGCTTTTATCTGATCGAGTCGGAAGTTGACTGATTCTTCTTCAAATTTGGCAGTGCATTTGACAATTTTATATTGTTACTGTTGCAATTTTGAAGCTTTTTGCTTTAAAATCATTGGCTTTAATTTAATCTGTGATAGGGGTGTTTACTCTTTATGCTTTTCATTATAGCTCATAATGTTGATTGATTCTTTATTGAAGCTTTAATAAGTAAGTACGAATAATTGCACGATAATAAGAACCAGCGATCATAGAATCCTTAAACGGAAAGATTTCCAACTCCCCTCTTTATCTACCTGTGTTAGACTACTAGCGCTCCACGGGAAGGTGCGGTTAATATTGTAACTAAATCTTTTACACCATTCAAAAGATTTCGAGCTTTTTAATTCAAAGAAATAAATTAATAAATTATTTGGTCATTTTCCTGGAATCGAACCCGGGAACTTTCGCATTTTTGACGATCGCGCATCTCATTCGGCCACCGAGGCTGTTATTTATTTGGATTGTTTATTTACAATATAGTATAAATGTCAAAAGATCATAAGTAGTTTACAATTTTAACCACCATCTACCCGTGGAGCGTACCGTGGTGCTCTTACACCTCTAGAATACTGGAGTTGGATACCCCTGATAAGAACTTTTTATAAATACTACGTTTTTAAATTTTCTTTCATAGAATATCATAAATTTGAAACCTGTCAAAATGAAGATTGTAAATATGGGACATGTCAAAACAAATAAAATAACTTGCTGATTTTTTCTGAACTAACTTTCCATACAGTAAAATTTGCTGAAAACGATTTAAATTCTGCTGAAAGATGGCTAAAAGTATTAAAATAACGCATTGTCATCGTGTTCTGAGCAATTCTAAAAGTTTGAAATGTCTAGCTACTCGGAAAATTAGTTAAAAATCGATTGCAAGATTTGTACTGGACAAACAAACAAACAAACAAGAAAGCAAGCTATTAAAAACTTAGTAAAATACGAATGCATTTTAATTGAGTTGGTTTATTTGTACAGTGAATCTTTTTAAGACTACTAGTTGTTGTTGATTTTGAAAGAATTTGGTGACGCTATGGTTATGCAAGACTTTTTGCTATTACGCTTTTTGTTAGTATTCTTAGATGTTGGAAGATTCGCTGTATGGAATAATTGGAGAGGCATTCATACTTGGAATTTGCTTCCTTAATTCTGTCGGTTTTGGAAGGTTCTGGTTGTCTTCAGTAGAGGTTTGGCCCTGTCCATGTAAGAAGCTGATTGGTATTCCGTAGCCGTGTTGAGGTCTTAGCTCGGTTGTCAACCTCTCTCCATCTCGCTCTGTCCTGTGGTGTCTCGCCTCGTCTCGTCTTCTTCCCTCATCGTGTTTCCTTGTCCCTCAGACTTTATTCACATGGAGACCCTCCCCGTGCATACTTCACATCTTTGTCCTGCCACCCCGAATACCGTCCGCCCCCCTTGTCATTCTTTTAACTATATCCCTTGTTTAAAAAAAGTAAAACAGCAAAGATAACAAAGTATAAATGAAAATAAATAGAGGACCATTCTTCCAAAAAAAGAGAGAAATATTTGCCCTAATGATACAGTGAAAAATCTTTGTTCTTTAAAATCTATAATTGATTTAGTTCCCATAGGATGCCCATAATATAAATTACCTTTGACCTTACATAAACCAGATGATACGCCAGACATATTAGCTCTTTTTTTTACTATAGTTGAAACGAATAAATTGTGTTAATATTTTCAACGTTTATTTATTTTTAACAGCCCAGTTAACTGTGTTTTATATTATTTTTTTAAACAGACCATATTAGAACCAGAATCTGTTAAAACTTGCTCTAACTTTAGCTGTGCTTGCAATTAAGTTCTAGCTTGAGGAATGCGTGCTCGCATACACTGTCATGCTTCGTTTACCACCTGTATTAATAATAGTATCAAGCAGGCATTAGATTGTCGTTATTAGTTGTTCTTTTTTACAATCTACAAGAGTTTCTTGAAATCTAAGCTTTTTTTTGCAAGAAAATAATAAATAAAAACATTTTTTAAACTACATTGCTCAACAGTAGCACTTTAATTAAGTCAGTTATTCTCTCACAGAATTAAAATTAATCAATTCATTTAGGATATAAATATATAAATGGATAAGATTTTTGTACGTACATTTTTTTAGAATGTGGGGAATCCCACTTTCTTTTACTTTAACGCCTTGATAGCACCAATGCCCACTTCTTCAAAATTTCACTAAGCCAAAAATATATATAAATACAATTACTTATTTTGTGGTATAAATAAACAACCCACAAAGATGGTTTATACACCTTCCTTTTAATAATTACTATGAATTTGTACTACTTTTATTTTTTATATTTATTAAAATAAAAAGTAAATTATTGTACGTTGTACCTAATCACGAAACTGTCTCAATAATATGTATACTTATATTCTTTTTTAATTTAAACTAACGTATCTACTATTTTTATGTTATAGGATCGCCTTGCGAACATGACGGAGTATGTGTTAATACACCTGGTTCATTCATGTGTAATTGCACTCAGGGATTCACCGGTCCAAGATGTGAAACTAATGTCAACGAGTGCGAATCTCATCCTTGTCAAAACGACGGCTCCTGTCTGGACGACCCAGGAACTTTTCGATGCGTCTGCATGCCAGGTAACTTAAACTTTTCATTTATGTCATTTAAAATCTCTCTAAAAGTGGTTGGTTCGTCTATCTTGCCAGGTAACTTAAACTCTTCATTTAAGTAATTTAAAATCTCTAAAAATAATGTATCGTGCAAATGTTGATAATTGATAGTTAATAATTCATATTCTTTTCGAATTACGAAGTATTGTTTGAATCCGAATTAAACATTTACTATTTACCTGCTTGCGAAATATGCCCTCGTTGCTAATTTATATTTTAGATGTTTTGTTGTTGTAAAGTCTGTCACGTTCTTTATTTTTACTGTTCTCACCTCAACTTGAGAACTTATTTATAATCATTGGTAACACATGTAGTTACTTAAGCAAGTAATAAATTTACTTTATTATAACATGTACATTGTACATATATCATTAATATAATTACATCTCTCGAAGTTGGTTTAGTTTTTACTTATTTTCAATCACCATTCTCTGACATTTGCATACACTCCATGACCTTTACTTATTACCTTTACCTTTTTCCCATTCTTTTACTTAGAAAAAAATAATTTATATCTAATATTAAAGCAGTTAATAAAGAATGATGCTGACGTTTAACACTCCCTCATTCTCAATTGTTTTACTCCTGCTCATATGGTTGAGATTTGCTGCTTTTTTTTCAATTAGATTTATTTCCCCCATTAATATTTACAAGATTTAAAAAGATCAATTGATTTAAAATTATTAATATTTAATAGTTAAATTAATACTTAAGAAATTATACTTAAAATTTTGTTATAAATCCATTATTTTATGCATATAATCGTAAATGAGAAGCAAAATTAAATTATTTAAGTTTTGGTAGTTTTCATACTACGGAAAGTTTAAATATCAATTTAAATCAAATTATAATCATTATTAATAATGGGAGACAAGTAGAGAAAAATAGACTCCTGCGCCGGGACTTGAACCCGGGCCCTCCGTATTTCCAGTACAGATGCTCTGAACCAACTAAGCTACGCGGGAGAATGATTCTTCTCTACCGTAACTGATAACTATACCCCAGATCCAAGCTTTCAATATTCATACATATTTAGCAAGTCAATTAATGACATTAGAACTAAATCGAGAATTAACGCTTATGATTATAAAG
>KZ651263.1:31001-56223 GCA_001010745.2 Gerris buenoi | reverse complement strand
TCCTCATATTTTTATGACTTAAAAAGAATCTTTTGGAATAAAAAATACAAGATAAACTCAAGAGATAAAATTAATGGGAATCCATGCCTAGAGATTCAAATCGTAATAATATTATTCAAGAGAAAATCAAATATACCGATAAAAATACACTCTACTGCCGAGAATCGAACCATAGACCTCTTTCTTTACCACGCACAAACCAATGAGGATTAAATTTAGTAAATAACAAAGGGTAAAGGAATGTTTAATCAGTTTAATTGTGGGGGCTAGTTTGCATTAGATTATAGATGATTACTGATTATCAAGATTCGCCTTTTCTTGTTGATTACTTATTCTTGAGTATACATTTCACTGAAAGGAAAAAAAAAACAGTCTTACTAACTATGATAATCCTTCCTCGCACATCAGATACTGCACTGCTTTGATTAACATAAGTGTAGTCTGATAACATAAATAATAATTTACTTAACAATTAATCAGAGAGAAGTACCTGGCACATCAGATATCAGGACCTTATTTATTTTAATTTGACACATAAATCTAAGTAGAGTATTGTAATACTAATCCTTTATACATGATACTGAATTAATCCTAAAATATCTTAGTTCTTAAGCATAATATTACAAATGCACGATTCCAATTAACAAGTATAATCCACATATTTAAATCCTGTTTTATAAGTAGATAATAGTACATTACGCGTCGAGTGTGGAAAGTAGCATTTTGCATGCGAGTGTGGAGTTTACACCCGAGCGACAGCGAGGGTAGTAAAAACGTATATTTTTCTCTACTTGTCTCCCATTATTAATAATGATTATAATTTGATTTAAATTGATTATAAATTAATTATAAATTAATTTCGAAGGCATTTTAGTGGGCATTTGATGAAATGTTTGCACTCAGCTTTTCCATCAGTGTAAATAAGTACAAGGTAAAAAACTCATGGCTATAGGCCAAAAAGAACTGATCATTCATATAGAAATAATTTACAATTATAAAAGAAGTAGAAAGTTTTTATAGTATATAAAGACGGACGAATCAATTCTCTGTATTGAATTAATTGATGATAGCTGTCGTGTAATTGAAGTTTTAACCTTTCAGATTAAATACATTTAAATAATTGCCTTGTTGATTGCACTTTTAAAAAATAAAGGAATTCACCGTGATTATTCAAGCGTGTTGCGGTGAATGCAACGCACTCGCTGCGAGCTTTCAGATGCAAAATAGAACGGGCCTAACCGGACTCTTCCAGACTTGCTGAATTATTCCCTGACTTGATTAACCATTAACTTTAGAATAACTAATAGTCTTTTAGCCCTCAGCTTGATTATAAATGAATTGTACACATCACGTAGAATTTTACTTCTTTTCTCATCATGTTCCTCTGTCGTAAATTGAAAGAAATAAAAAAATGAGAAAAAGTTCTAACATTTTATCCTTTAACTTAGTATAATTAAGTCCTCTTCATCTAAAACTATTAACTCAAGATGTAAAATATCATGTAAAATTACAGTCTATAAGATTAGAGTTGGCACAGTCGAAGGCGGGAAACAACAAACGTGGAGGTAGTTTTGGGGTTATAAAAAGGGAAAATTAGTGATGCCATGTTATATTTTTAGAGGGGTAGAGTAGAGCATACTTTTTCTGAAGTTGCATTCAACATGGGGGACCAATAAAATCATTTCTCTNATGGTGAATAATTCTTCTTCTTTACGTCACTAGAGTGGAAAAAAAGAGGAATTCTTCTTCTTTACGTCACTAGAGAGGAAAAAAGAGGAATTGTTCAAAACAATGTGACACGCATGCGCAATCAATACAGGTGTGTAAAGATTCACTTTCTACGAATCTAAACAGAGATGTAATGTTTATATTACGTATCAATCGTAGAAATATTATTACAGATACCATGTTTTTTTGATTGTTTAAAATAAACTAGAAATGGTAGCTTATTGTGTGACGTGATGGAACACTGGTATAGCTGCGAAGTTGTTCTTCTAGTGTCCAAACTATAAGTGAACAGTTATGATGATCCTAAATGTTACCGTATCATTTCACTTCTCTCTCAGAAAGAAGAATTCTTGTCATTAGATGAAGAGAATACGAAGAACCATTACCGTACAGTCATTAGAAGGTTTTTCTAGAGCAGAATTCTTTTGAGAAGGTGGGAAGGTTCCTTCACATCAGGATAGTGTATCCCGTCCAGGAATCCCCTGTGGCCGAGGTGGAAAAAGGTCACAAGTATTATACCTGGAGCTTGTGGTAGCCTTTTCTTAATAGGTAGCAAGAACTTGTGCGGTCTTCCTTACATTAAGATTTTTTTCTTACTGCGTTTTTCATAATCGTGTTACTTCGAAGAAGTTCGAACTATAACCTTAGATGTTTTGTATTCGTGTTGTATTCGAACTAGATGTTTTGTATTCGAAACACTTTTCGAATCCATCCACTGTCAGTCGTCTTGTCGTCGATCTATTGATTTTATATAAATCTATAGGACTCTTCTTCCAAAAATATTGGGAGCCTCGAGAGCTTTTCCTAATTATTAATAAAACAAATGCAATGTTGAACTAACACAAATAATCGCTATCTTCAACGCTAAAAATTAAACAGATTGGTAATTTATATTCCTCTTCTTATTGGATGTATCTCAAAATTCCTTGGAAGGGCGCTTCAACTTCATATATATCCAATTATCTTCCGGCTTGAATGGCAGGTATCAGCTACAAGTCCTTCTATCGTAATTAGTTCTCCTACTTTAGAAATCTAAAATTCCTGACTTGTATTTAGCGCAGTTAGCGTCCAATTCATTATACTTCTTTACTTATTTGGTTTCTCTTCGCCACCAATAATTGCCTTGATTATCGATTGATTTGTACGTCATTTTCATCTAATAACCTTTTAAAGTTAGAAATACTTACCTTGTTTCATTTATTACCAGACGATATTTACAGATTTATTTTATTGAAAGAAAAGAACATTAATTATGAGAAATCTATCATTCTTGGTTAGACATCAAGGTTTTTGTGTAGTTCGTTCTAGTATTTACTTAAAGGGTTGGAAAACAACCTGCAAAAAATAAGAATTACAATAAAAAATATTGATTTGAAGTGCTCTATATGTGTTTCGATCTGAAATAAGCGCGGCTTTCTGTATTTTTTTGCCGTGGGAACAAAGTGAAACAAACGGATGGAAGTACTGAACACCACGTGGATGACTCTTTTAGTGCGTTGTCTCGCAGAAAAACTGGACTCTAGGACAAGGCTGAGGTATAATGTACGTGGAGGCGTCCTGAGTCGATCCGAGCATTAGTATTCTTCTAAGGACGGACCATTGTGTCTCGGGCCTGACCCCAGGAGTGGCTTATCTTAACCAAGGACACAAACACACACCGTAAGAAACTCGGGAATAATATCTAGCTCTTCCAGGATAAACCTCTGGAAGAAAGATGGAAATAATCCTTAGAGATCATCAACCCCTGGAACGGTCCATTGTCTCGGCCGCAACGAGGAAAAATTTGATTAAACGTGATCCTCATTAGATATTAATCTCTGTTTGTGGGCGTCACCGATCTATCCCAGGACGACCAAGCTGAGCTCATCATGTTCAAATCTCACTGCAGATTAGCTCTTTCAGATTTTCACATCTCACAGTAATTGGAAATAGCGACTGCTTTTGCTTCTATACTAAACATCTGTTCTGTATTATTTTTAAATAGAACATTTATATTTAACTTTACCAACTTTTATATTATAATCGCATAACAAAAAAAATCCTGAAAAAGTTTCAACCGACATTTATCGGTTCTTATAATGTAGTGGATATATTTGGAATGAGATTATTTGTTTAATACACTTTTTGTATTTTAAATATATTGGACTATGTTGATACAGGAATAGAAGAAATGAAATTAATAACAAATATTTTAATATTTGCTTAATTGTAGAAATAGCGTTTGCTCCTCAGTAACTTTTAGAAAGAGCCCAATTAAAGAAAATATTGCTGATATCGGTAAAATCAATTTCAATTAAATCGACATAATTGTTTGATTGTTTAAGCTGAGACTTATTCTAGTTTTTTGTTTTTTTTTTTACTTACAGAGAGAGGATTTGCTTATGCTTCAACTTTCCGCTGTATTGTTCCCTGACTCTACACCTATTAATCTTTGCTAAAGGCATCCCCAATCTAAACCGATCCTTATGTTGTTGTTGTTTTTTCAACATATACTTTTCAGAGCTCCGAGTGTACAGTACATTACTTCCACCAAGTTTTATTTCTCCCTTGGCCCCGTTTATAGGAAACAATGCACCCTCGTGTGTCACACCTTTAATGGTCGCCTTACTACATAATGAAATTTACAATTCTCGCTCGTCCAATGAAAGCGTTTTTAATTGCCGCCGTATTTCACCTTTAAGCTCTTTTCTCTCGATGAAATTATCAACTGTGGGAGGATGTGAATTTCAATAGAGAACCAACACCGATAAAGGAGACGTGTAGGTTATAAATTTTATTGTGTGTAAAGTGTTTATATGTTTCTATTCTTTTAGTTCTTCGGGTTTTCTCTGCAATTTATTATTCTCAGGTTTCTTTATTTAACTGCAGTTGTTGCTGCAGTGTGATCCAACTTCTAAAGGCTTGGTTTATCTTGTGAGGATTACACCGGTTTAAATCTTTCCGACACTCTGGTTGTACCCGGAATGAAGAGTTGTTTCACTCAATAGCTTCTTCCATTCTTCCAACGACTTATTGTAAATTTCACTTGTCTGCTCTATTGTCTAATATTTATTTCCTTCTATGTTCCTCTACCTACCACATTTATGATTATGCTGATAGTTTAGATCCAATTTTACGATCAGACTGTTCATAAAATTATATTTACAGGCTTTAAATATGACATGCAAAGTTCATCCTACAGTGTTTAAGAGTTCCATATGTCTTTGTGTATTGCATGCCTGCATGTAGTGAGCTATTGCCGTTCGTGTCTTCGCATATGTTTCACTGATCATCGCCCATCAGCTCACGATCCCAGGTATTTCCTGGCAGCAACGACTACATAGAACATTGCCAACCCCTTTAACTTAACAAGTCATCAAATTTACCTAATAGAGCAACTAACTTTAGATACTTTCCCAAACCCATTGTTGAATCATTTTATTGGTAGCTTATTTTTAACAATAATATACTTATTTGAAATTAAACTTTTGTTTTGCTTTTATTTAATTTTATATCTATAACTACCTCTAGTCTAATAGTGAAGTTATCGGTTATTGGTCTTTCCGCGGAAGCCTAAGTTATAGTATACCTCTAGTTTTATTAAAAATTGAGTAATTTCTTAAAATAAAATTGTATTATTTGTTGTAGCTTCAATATTAGTTAGATTTATTTGTATGTTATGTTATTCTCTGTAGCTTAATAAGTCATGAAGACTTAACTTTGTTTGCGTCTTAAGTTAGCAGATTTCAATGTTTGTTATTGCTATTAATGGAGACTGGAAGAAATAATAACCGAAGGTCACCCTGGTCTTGGGTTCTCAACAGGTTGTGAAATCCTTGTCAGTTTGATGTATTCCGGTATATGTGAAAATTCTCATTGGACTTATCATGTTTCCCTATTCTCATTGAAATTCTATCTTCATACTCTTTCGATCGAAGCGATCTTATTTTTTTTGCTGTTGCGGCTGAGTGGAGTGCGGTCAAAATCAGAGGTATACGACTGTGGGCAGCCATTGTTATATAAAATGGTGGGACGGTGTCGAGACAAGTTAATATCCCAAGGTTGGGTGTTGTATGAGTGCCGGATGACACACGAGGTGCTCCGTTAACTCTAGGCCGAGATCAGTATCTCAGAGACCCCGGGGTGGAGTCCTGTGAACTTTAGCTCCGTTCCTTGTTCTCTTCAGGCTCCTGATGGCCCGCCGTCTCTTCACTTCGGTCTCTGTCACACAGCATTTCTTGCGGTCAGGGAGCTAATGTCTCCCTCCCCTTCACTCGGTGTACCATTAGTAATAAATTCTACTCGATCCTTTCTAGTTCTCCCCACCTGAACCTCCACGATAATTAATCCTTCCGTCATAATCTTTGTTCCTGTAATGGTTTATAAGAAAAATGATCCCTTGTGTCCGCGGCATAGACTTGTAGAAACGACCGATTTTCTATTATTAATTTAACGGCGAGCTCTATTGTTAAAGAAAACTTGAGCGGAAATGTAGCCATTATTCTTTTTAAATAAAAAAAAAAACACCTAACTCTATTTTACATTATATTTGTTTGGAATAAAACATCCACTACCATAGATCAAGGCTTTCATTTCAAGATATATTTTATTTTATCGTGCTTGTTACAAACGCAGTTGTTGTCTATAAATGGTTCGGATCTTACTTTGCTTTTTCTGGGCTCTATCTATTTGAACTCCATTCAGCGCCCTGGGTATTGTAAGTAGATTTCACTTACGAGCTTTACTCTTTTAGGGAAATTTCTATTAAATCTTACCCCGTAATATTCTTCGTCTCAATAATAAATTATTTTTCCCCTTAAGTTACTTTTTACTGTCAGCAATTATCTCTTTATATCTTAATATCGCAGTAGCACATGTGAAGAAAGAAAATAGCTGATCGTTTACCGTAATACCACCACTTATATTTATTAGCGTTGGTTACTTCTAAGTATCCAGAAGTCCATGCTTAGCTTATTCACGGCGGACAGCTTTAAGTTTTTCTTTACTGTGCCTTGCGTTTAAAAGAATTTTAATTGTTATTATCTTGGGACTTGACATACTCAAACGTACATCTGGCAGCTCGTCTTCTTCGGATCAACGTTCCTTTAACATCTGCTGTCCATCCCTTGCTTTTCTTTCGACATTCTTGCGTAATCCGATTTTTTGTCCCTCGGTTAAGCTGCCTTATCCTTCCATTCCTATAAGAAACCCTCCCTCCTTCCAGATAGACGCATCAGATGTTCTATATGATTTTTTTTTAACGTTCTATCTACTTAGTTAACTTCGTCGTCGAAGAGGGAGTAAAAACTAGATAAAGAAACAGTTCCTGTTTTGTGTGATTGTTGTTATAAAATATTTTTCTGGGATACTTCCAAACCATCTGTTGAATTACTAAAAAAATACGAAATTTCTTTGGACGTGTAATTAAAAAGAATATAATAATGAGAACTCTTTTAATATAATCGTATGATTCTTATTTAACTTTTTTTCTCTAACTGAATTCTAAGTTACAAAAGAATTGCGGCTTTTTGTCACCGATTGGGTGAGGAAATTTAGTTGACTAGTGTTTAACGGGGACAAATTGCATTAAATCGTAGCCGAAAGAAGAAGAGGCAATTGCTGCACGGTGGAAGAACACAGGCGTGACATTTCCCTTAAACTTGGCCGACTGAATTATTCACTATTAGCTTGAAGAAGAGTTTCTTCATCCTTTTTCTTTCCCTCTTCTTCTATTGGAAAACCGCTATACGTAAAATCTAATTGTCCATTTATTTTTACTTCTTGCCCTTAAGCTTGAAACTCAAAGATTTCTTGGGAAAAAAACCCTTTTTTTACTTCAAACATTATTGTTTTTCAAAATAGCTTTTTTTTCAGCGATCTGATGTTTACAGAATTTGGGTCAATGTAATCAATTATTTGTTAAGGAGATCTTATGGCTGTATTATTATAGAATATTAATAGTATCTATTTATAATAGTAGTAGATTAGTGTTGCTCAATGTACCTTGACTTATTCCGTTAGTTTGTTAATATTAAATCAATGCTAAATGTATTTGTTCTGTTAATTCGCCTAAGTCTTCTGTCATGATCACAAACTTCAAAATAGCGTGTTACTAAATCCCGGAGCATTTTCAACATTTCGTAATCATTTTAAATAGAAAGATTAAAAGACCCATTTCAAATGATAACTCCCACTCATTCTCTATTAGGTTTTATCGTCTGTTTGTGCCCGAGTGATGGAATCAAAGACCTTTTTTCTCTACACAATACGTACTTCACTTGTTTTGTTTTATTATCACCGGAATCGCGAGCCCGGGGTTTAATGGCATAAAGAAGTAAAGAACCCTCTAATTTCTGTTGTTGTCTAGGCGGGGTTGGGGCCGGTATCGTGTAGTTTGGTAATGGTTTGGCATTTTGTCGGGGTGCTGTCTGTTTGTCCGTGCTTGCCGGGGGCTGTACTCGTATTGGCTCACGAAGACGATGCCCAAGTCCCGCCTCCGCCACGAACCGCCCCAGGCTATAACCCTCGCCCTCTCCTCATTCCAATATTTTTTTTCTAGAAGAATCTACCCAAAACATTCCTTCCCAACTTGGATTCTTTCTCAGAAATCCAATAATCTCTTCTAAGAGGATTTTCTTAAGTTTTTAGTACTTCTTAGTTCCTCGGTTTCAAAAATGTATCGACTTATCGAGCTCAATAGTAAGAGGTTTGAGGGGATTTACAAAAAAAAAACACGAAACGTCAATAATAATATTCCTATATCTCAGCTTAATGCGCCAAAACTATAACCTTATAAGCAGTAATGTTGCTGCATGTAAGCATAGATTTTTTTAAACTTATACAACGAATTTTGTATTGTTTTATTTCGAATTGGATTATGCTAATTCAATCAATTTAATTAGATTCTATTATTACTATTTGCTGGGTTTTTTTTTAGGGTTATGGTATGGTTGGTTGTTTTCTTTTCGTGATTCTAAAGACATACGTTTGGCTTTCTTTTTTTTAAAGTTAACCATTCCATGATTTACTTTTTGAATTTCCGTCTAATTTAAAGTGTTACAATGTAAAACTTCTCAAATGCATAAGGACGAGAGTATCTTTATTAGCATTAGTTCTTCATGATTCTTTCCGAACGTTTTGCTGGGAGGAAGGACTTAGTAAATATTCCGGTATAGTGAATGGTCTCTTGAGTAACCGTGCTAGAAGAGCGGCTTTGTTCTTTGGTACGGTATGAGTGTACGGTTAGTTATATTAAAGTTAGAAAAGGTTTTTAAGAGGCTCCTAGTCTAAGACCAAGGTCCCCCAGCTCTGAGGCTGAGGAGTGCGGCGATACATTCTATATGGGTTCGGGACTCTCTCCTGGGGTACACCACTCGAAGAATGGTCCTCTCGTGAAACCCTAACAATGAGACTATCTGTTAACTCACTCTGTAGTTTATATATACATCGGTCCTCTCGCTCTCTCTTCCATTTTTCTCGAGGTTCTTCGGAGTTTCGGTCTTGTGGTCTCCTCGTTATTGAGCCCTTTGCTCGACCACCTCGATAACGTGAATCTTCTTTTTATTCTTCTGGGTATTTCTTTTCCCTATTTCTTTGCACTGTCTTCGCCCCTTCTCTTATAGTCTTGGTGTTTTATTAATTGCCTCAGGTCCTAGTCTTTCCTTCCTTCCCTATTATTCTTTTGCCATTCTTAACATAATTAGATTTTTATCTTTTATACCTGCCTTCTCGGTTAACCTTTACATGTGAAATCCCCTCGCAAACCACTATCTAATGAGACTCAGAGAAACATGTTGTATTTTCTCGTATTACCAGCTTGAAGCACCTTTATTACATCACTAAATATCCTACCTTACTCAAATGAGCCAGCACCTAGTTGGCCTTCAACAAATCACCATACATTTCTTCTACATTTCCCTTCTAAAGTTATTAATCCATTTTTTAAAGGTCTCGTTACATTTAATTTTATAGATTATTTTTAATATTACTTGTTCTTGCATATTCAATTTAATGTACAAAATACGTGAATCTTTTTGATGGGTTAATAAATTTATTCACCCATCTAAAAGATTCTCGTATTTCTGTAATATAAATCCTGTTTCTTAAGTGTCACTCGTTTTTGTGGGGTTTTAAAAAATTTATGATTTTCAAAAGAATTCGCCTTATCTTATTAGTGTTTTTGCAATCAGTGAGAAATGTTGAACATTTGCTGTTGGCAAAGAAGCCAATGATATAATTTAATCACTGGCTTATTACTTTTCTACTTCAATCATGCAACTTAACTCAAGTCAAAATCTGGAGCTTTTTGAAGGTCTTAGTTAACTTTTGGATTACTAATCACTGGATTATTTCTGTTACAGGTTTTACTGGTACTCAGTGTGAAATCGACATTGACGAATGCCAAATCAACCCTTGCTTGAACAATGGAATCTGCAATGACTTAATCAACGGATTCAAGTGCACTTGTCCTATTGGGTTTACTGGAACTAGGTGTCAAACCAATATTGACGATTGCATTAGTAGCCCTTGCCGAAACGGTGCTACTTGCAAGGATTCCATCGCTGGCTACACATGTGAATGTCCTCCAGGCTTCACAGGTAAAGCACTACTAACATTTCATTGTTATTTTATATTTAAATTACGCACAGTTAAAAACTTCGTTTGTTCAAACTTAATGACAACTGTTGTTTTAGGTGTCAATTGTGAAACAAACATCAATGATTGTCAGTCCTCACCCTGTCATCGAGGGGAGTGCATTGATGGTGAAAACTCCTTTACCTGCTCCTGCCAGCCAGGCTATACAGGATACCTTTGCCAAACTCAAATCAATGAATGTGCTTCCTCTCCTTGCCAATTTGAAGGACATTGTGAAGATCTTATCAATGGCTATCAATGTCGGTGTCGACCTGGAACATCGGGTCCCAATTGTGAAAACAATGTCAATGAATGCTACTCGAATCCTTGCAGAAATGGTGCCAAGTGCATTGATGGAATCAACAGGTTTGTACATTTTTACTTTTCCTCACCTTCTCCGAAGGTATATAGGAAAAATTTTGTTTTTTATTATTTATTTGTTTAATACCCTCGTTTTTTTTACTTTCTCATATAAAGAGAAAGTATTGTGATAGCGCGAAAATTCTATTTTGAGATTTTGATGGATTTACACGTTTTGAGGTCCCGTGAGTCCAAAAAAGTGGTTTTTAAAAAATGTCTGTCTGTGCAGACGCCTGGAGCCTAAACTACTGGGCCAATTTTGACAAAATTTGGCATACATGTTCAGAAAAATCATACCCCGAGGCGAAATCGAGAAATGAATTTTAGCTTCAAATTTGGGGGCGCTTCCCCCCAAAAACTCTAAAAAAATAGAAAAAAAAATATTTCTCGAAAACGGTTCCGACGACTTTGATTAAAAAATTCTATAATATAGTCCATTTAAATACGAATTTAAGAATATAAGCTGCTTTCCCCGGAAAAATCTAGTTCCTGAAAAAATAGCTAAAAACACGGACAGAGAGAGCCCGGGTTCGATTCCCCGCCCGGGAGAAGTTATTTTTATGGTACATTTTGATGAAATGTTCAGTAATAATCAAATGTACAAACGAAAACTGATAAATGGAAAACATTGGGCTAAGTAATTATGAACTCATATATGAGAAAGTTTGTCTGAGTTGTCTCGGACCGATTTTTTGCTTCCGAGCTTACCGAAGGTAACGGAAGCATTGTGTTCACTTTTGTGAACAAAATGTTTTATGCCTCCGATTTTAAAAATTCTAAGACAGAAATCGGTTTCAGACATCAGGGAAAATTTTCGGTTCTGTGTCTGTCTGTCTGTGTGTCCGTGAATCATGAAACGTGCGACAATAACTTGAGTAAATCTCAACCGATTTTGATGAAATTTGGTAGACACGTTCATTTTACCAATGCCCAGGACGAGTTTGTTGGACAACGATATCCGTTAAAGCGTTCGGTTCACACGCAATGCTCGCATAAACGTGAACTTCAAATTTAAAATTGGAATTTTCTTGGAATTTTGGAAATGTCTGCTTCCTATAGTTTACTTTCATTGATACTATCTTGAATTGAGCTTTCATGTATAATTGTCCTGAATCTGGTACGATATTTTTATAAAATAACTTTGTTTGACCCGTTGCAGGTACAGCTGTGAATGTCTTCCTGGGTTCGCCGGCTTGCACTGTGAGCAAAACATTAATGAATGTATATCTAATCCATGTGCTAACGGAGGCCGCTGTATTGATCTTGTCAATGGATTTAAATGTGACTGTCCAAGAGGCTATTATGATGCTCGTTGTCTTAGTGATGTCGATGAATGTGCTTCTAACCCATGCATCAATGGTGGTACTTGTGAAGACGGCCTTAATCAATTCATCTGCCATTGCTTGCCTGGTTATGGAGGTAATTTATTTATAAAATGTTGAATCAACATTTCTTCTTGATTCTTATTTTCTTTTCATGTGGTTTGTTCCTATCAAAGAGTTTGTGTTTAACTCTCTCAAATAATATTTTAAAATAATCTTGTGTTGTAGGTAAAAGATGTGAGACTAACATTGATGAATGTCTTTCTAACCCATGCCAACATGGAGGCATTTGTAGAGATCACCTGAATGGTTACAGCTGTGACTGTCATGCTGGTTATTCTGGTTCTAACTGTGAAACAAATATTGATGATTGTGCATCGAACCCTTGTAGACATGGGGGCACATGCATTGATCTAGTAAATGCCTATAAGTGTGTTTGTGAACTTCCATATACTGGACGAATCTGCCTAGAAAAGCTAGATCCTTGTCACCCTAACAAGTAAGAAACTTTATCTGTACGCTCTTTTATGGATTTATTTCAAAGTATTTGCATGAAACATGTATTTTTTAAAGACAATGCACATGATTTGTCTCAAGAGTTACTTGTTGTTAGAAATTTTATAACTTATAATAATATTATATTACTTTTCACAGATGTCAGCATGGTGCAAAATGCAGTCCATCCTCAAATTATGAAACGTTTGCCTGTGAGTGTTCTCTTGGTTATACTGGTCGCCTATGCCACGAGGATGTGGATGAATGTTCACTTTCTGCTCCTTGTCGAAATGGTGCTTCATGCCGTAACACTCCTGGCTCGTACCAATGTATGTGCACTACAGGCTATGAAGGTCCTGACTGTCTGATCAATACTGATGACTGTGCTTCGTGTAAGTTTTACTCTTGTATATGTTTCTCCATGATATTTTATTATACGTTATAAGTTAAAAATTTAAACTTGTAAATTAACTATTTAAATTGATATTTATTGTAAATTTTTTAATTATTATATATTTAATTATTTGCAGTCCCATGCCAGAATGGTGGAAGTTGTCTTGATGGAATCGGAGCTTACACTTGTGTTTGTGTGGATGGTTTTGGAGGTAAGAACTGTGAAATTGACATTGATGAGTGCCTCTCCCAACCATGCCAGAATGGAGCAACCTGCACTCAATATGTTGATTCTTATACATGCACATGCCCTCTTGGCTTCTCAGGAATTAACTGCCAGACCAATGATCAAGACTGTACTGATTCCTCATGTATGAATAGTGGAACCTGTATCGATGGTATCAACTCGTACACCTGCAATTGTAGACCAGGGTAACCATTTAGACTTATTTTTTAATCTATTTACTTAATATGTCACATATATATTGTTAAAAAAGTACAAAGTACATTCTTTTATAAAATGTATTGTTTATTTTTAGATACACTGGATCAAATTGTCAAACTAGGATCAATAAATGTGATTCTTCCCCTTGCTCTAACGGTGCTACTTGTAACGATCTTATTAAAGATTACACCTGCCACTGTCCTTATGGCTTTACTGGTAAGCACTGTGAATCATATGTAGACTGGTGTGCAACTGAACCTTGTGAAAATGGTGCTCAGTGCAAGCAGAGGGAGAATATGTATCAGTGTGTTTGTGCTCCTGGGTGGACTGGCAAGGTTTGCGATGTGCAAATGGTGTCATGTAATGATGCTGCTATTAGAAAAGGTATTTATTTAAATTAATTTTTTTAAATGTTCACTCGAGATTATATTTTTTGGGATGTACTAATCGGTGAGGATCACATAATTTAACTAAACTTATTTTATTAATAGGTGTAAGCCGAAACCGTCTCTGTCACAACGGTACATGTGAAGATATCGGAAACAGCCACAGATGTCACTGCTTGGAAGGCTACACTGGTAGTTACTGTTCTGTTGAGATCAATGAGTGTGATTCAGGGCCTTGCCAAAACGGTGCTACATGTCAAGACATGGTGGGCTCTTATCTGTGCCTGTGTGCTAGAGGCTTTCAAGGTCAAAATTGTGAACTTAATGTAGATGACTGCTCGCCCAATCCTTGTCAGAACGGTGGTACTTGCCATGACCTTATCAATCACTTCAGCTGCTCCTGCCCACATGGTATGCTTATCTAATTTGTTAATTTTATTTTTGTTTTATTTATAACTTAATTGTTGATGGGTACTTAAAACAACAAAAAGAAGAAGAAGAAGAATAATTATTTTTTAACTGTCATCTTTGTATTCTATTTGTAGGTACTCTTGGAATAATTTGTGAGATCAATATTGACGACTGTGTTGTTGGAGCTTGCCATAACAACGGTACCTGCTTGGACAGGGTTGGTGGATTCGAATGTGGTTGCCCTCCTGGTTTTGTCGGACCTCGATGTGAAGGAGACATCAATGAATGCTTGTCCAACCCTTGTGCTGGTCCTGGAACACAGGACTGTGTTCAACTAGTCAATAATTATCATTGCAACTGCAAGGCTGGATATATGGGAAGGCACTGTGAAATAAAGGTATAATTTAATTAATGAATATTTATCACTATAAATATAATAATTTTAGTATTAAAAAGGTACAAATCATGTAATTTTTGGATTTTTCCTCTTAGGTTAACTTCTGTGAGAGTGCTCCGTGTCAGAATGGAGGTCTTTGTACAGCTTTAGAAGCTGGACATTCTTGTATCTGTCAAGAAGGATTTTCTGGACCTAACTGTGAATACTATGGTTTTGATTGTGCTTCCAATCCTTGTCAAAATAATGGAAAATGTAGAACTGACGAATCAGGATACATATGTGACTGTCCTGCAGGTAATTAGAACATTTTTATTTTATTTTTTTTCTATCTCGGATCTTCTTTTGTATTCATGAACGTTATTTGATTTACTATATTCCTTAATATTGAAAGTGGAATACAATAATACTTGTTTAATTACAGGTTCTGGTGGAACTCATTGTGAATTGGATACGTATAATGAATGCATATCTCAGCCCTGTTTGCATGATGGCTCCTGCCAAGATCGAGTTGGTGACTATGCCTGCTACTGCCCGCCTAAATGGAAAGGAAAGAACTGTGCCATCTTCGATATCAACTTTAGAGGAGGCCTTGGAAGAGATCTTGTTTCTACTGTTAGTTTAAATACTATAGATATTAATTATTCATTGTTTCTCTCATGTCATAATTTAAAAATTTAACTATTTAGCGTTGGCAAAGAAAATGTTCTTAAAAAAATGTTTAGTTGTATTATACTTCTTAAAATTTATATGTAATTCTAATTGATAATTTCTTTCTTTCTTTTAGGTTCCAACTCGAATATCAGATGCAGATTTGGACTATCAACGTGAAAGAGAAAAGTGTGAAATTAACAAGTGTGCTGCTAAAGCTGGTAATAGGAAATGCGACGATGAGTGTAACACTCTTGCTTGCGGTTTCGATAACTATGACTGCTCGTTAGGTAAGTCCTCATATGTTTGAACTCATCAATCAAAATGTAATTTTTTACCCCTCTAAAAATTCAATGTATGCAATAGTGCATTAAATTTTTTAAGTAGTATGCTATAATTTTGTTCTCTCTTTTCTTTTTAGGTCTCGATCCATGGAGAAATTGCTCTCATCCACTGCATTGTTACAGAGCATTCAAGAACAATGTATGTAATGAGGAATGCAATAATCCACAGTGTCTGTTTGATGGAAGAGATTGCGAAAATTTGTTAAACCCTTGCAAGTAAGTTTTTTTTTCCCTATTTAAATCTGTTGATTAGAAATTATGTTTCTATTTTCAAGCTTAGTTGTGTAGACTTAATCTAATATTCTGGAAATTAATTAATTTTTAATTTCAAATAATTATTTTTAATAATTAATCTATGTTAAATTCCAGTCCTCTTTATGACGGCTATTGCCAAAAGCATTATGCTAATGGATACTGCGATATCGGATGCAACAACGCTGAATGTAACTGGGATGGAATGGACTGTGAAGATGCACCACCTAAACTAGCTACTGGCGCTATCTCAATTGTTCTACTTATGGATATACAGCTCTTCAAGAACAATATTGTTCCTTTCCTAAGAGATGTAAGTAAACTAAATAACTGTTTTTTTTTTTTTTAATGACTATTTGTGATTAACCATTGAATAAATTTTATAGTTTCATTAATTTAATTATCATGTGGTTATTCTAGCTTGGTCGTCAATTAAGGGCTGCGGTGAGAGTACAAATGAAGGATGGCCGAGAAATGATTTACCCATGGACTCTGTCGAACGGAGAAGCTTCAACTTCTGGTGTTATTGCTTACCTTGAAATTGACAATCGAAGATGTGTAAATAATCCTGGTGAAGAATGTTTTAATTCGGCATCTGAGGTATGTGTCCTATTTGATAAGTTGTCTTGCATTTAATTACAAAACAACTTTGACAAAATTAACAAAAATTAACTACTTTAAGACACTATTAAGGTTAATTTTACTTTGTTTTCAGGCTGCTGTTTATCTTGCTGCTACTGCTCAGTCGCATTCACTTTCCCCTGCATTCCCAATTTACCGTGTCGAGGGTGTTTCAGACATAACTCCAATTACAGAAACTCCAGCTCCAGGCAAATTTTTCCTTATAGGAATAGTCTCTGTTACTCTAATCTTACTTCTTCTTGGGGTATTAGTCACTGCACAGAGAAAGAAGGCCCATGGCTCAACTTGGTTCCCTGAAGGGTTCTTACGAACAACAACGTAAGTTTCCTAAACTGTCTTTTATTTCTTCATCTCATTTGTATTATAGATTAACTTAATTTGTATTAAATGATAGTTGTGGAATAGATTGTAAGACACTTCTCATTCTATGATTACTTATCTTAACTCAAGTATTTAAATATAATGACATAATGATTCTACTTTGGCATTGCAGTAGTAGCAATAGAAGGAGATCCAGGAGAAGAGGTCCTGACGGCCAAGAGATGAGACATCTTGGCAAGGCTGGAATAGAAGTGTCATCTGGAGGAGGAGTTGCACATCCACACTGGTCTGATGATGAATCTGAACTTCCTCCTGCTAAAAGAGCTCGAGACAACGGATACTCTTCAGATCAAACTGCCATCACAGAATACGATGACATCTGGTCCCATCAACTCACTGACAATAAGAATGCCATCCTTACTCCTCCCAGCATGGTATGTTTTAACTCCTTAGAATTTACTATAATTTTGTGATTGTTTAGTTTATTCTACTAATAGGTGCTTATATCCTAAAGAGAAGCCTTTACCAAGCATTCATTCCCCACCTTCAAAAGATGAGTTCGGGCTGATTGATATTTTTTGTTCCTAGTCGTTCCCTCTTATAGATCAAATTTTAGAAAAAAATCCCTTCTTGACAGACATCAATTTTGTTACAGATATCACCATACCATGCATTTAGCGTTTAAAACGGTGCGGTGATGATGTGGAATCTAAGGTTACTTAGTTTCAAAAACATATATGACCATCGACTTACATAAAATTGGCCCTACTATAAAACCCTTACTATACTTGTTTGTTTTGTAAAAGGAAGTTTACTTTTAATTTATTGGGGAAATATCATCATATCAAATTTTTTATTTACTTAGTTTGTTCAATAAGTATCAGGACTTAATTTTTGAAGATACATTTTTTAAGGATATACATATTTACAATTTGTTAATATACTTCAAAGTATCCTGCATCAATGCACTGCTACCAGCACTTTTTCGATTGTTTACACCCTCGTTCACGCCCTCTTCACAAACTCCGCTTAGGCGCTTTGTCCACCTCAATCATTCCGAAATTATGTCTCTTCAGGCTTATTTTAACCTGATGGAACAAAAAGAAGTCGGAGGAGTCAAATCTGGAGTGTAGGGTGGTTGAGACAGCTTAGTCACATTGTGCTTGGCCAGAGCCTCTCTTTCAATTATGGTGTGCAACTGGGTGAATTTTCGTGATGGAGCATCCAGTATCAGTGATCTTACCTCAGCACTTTATTGTTCACTGTTTGTCCAGTAGGTACAAACTCCTTGTGGACCACTCCTTTTGCGTCCCGATACATATTGAACAAACTATGTATGTGGCTTGCTTCAAGAATCAATAAGACCAATAGTTAAAACATTTTTAAGTGAGCACCTAGGGGATAAGAGAAACCTATTTACAATCTTTTATGGTCATACTTCCAGCAGTTCTAGACATTTTGCGATGAGCCAATCAGTTAGTGGTATTTAGCTTTTATATACATATTTTATAGATAGATTATTGTAATAAGATAATTAATCATTGTTTCTGTTTTAACAGGAGTCTACCCATGTGGATATACGGGGCCCTTGTGGCATGACACCACTAATGGTAGCTGCAATGAAAGGCGGTGGTGGTTTGGATACGGGAGAGGAAGAAGAAGAAGATGCTACAGCTGCTGTTATTGCAGATCTTGTTGCTCAGGGGGCTGAACTCAATGCTACTATGGATAAAACTGGAGAAACATCCCTTCACCTAGCTGCGAGGTATGAATATGATAGTCTAGTTACTTTAAATATCTGGTCTGATAAACTTACATTTTGTATGTGTATTTTCTATTGTAGGATCAAGAAAAGAATTAATTATGAAAAAATAGAAAAATATAGGAGAGGGGGATGGAGGAACCAATGAGAGCTTGAGTTTTTCACATCTAGATGTTCAGGCCAACTAAGCAAACAAAAATTACACTGGCAGAGGAGTAAGACCCCCTCGAAATAGGCTAATAGTGGCTTTACTTTTCCTCTCAAATAGGTTGCCCAACTTGTACTTTCAGAATCAACTCTTTTCTTGATTGCATTGTTGGCATTGCGTGGTTTTCTCATTTAATATTAAAGAAATAGTTCATCATGATAAGTGACTTAGTTAAAAATAATGAGTTGAATAGGAGAGTAGTGGAGTAGGCCTGTCAAGAGACTTCAACTAGCTCATACGCCATGCTGCTCTTTTTCAACTATTTTTATGAATGTATTTCCATACAAAAGTTATGTACTTATCTGGAAATATTCAGTGTAACTTGTGCTATAAATATAGTTGTAGTTTAAAACCTCAATAAAATAAGTTAAATAAAATAATAATAATAAGTTTTGTTCCCTGTGATCTTTGTGAATTACCATTTTCTATTCTGAGCTTATCACTTATTTCTCGTAAAATTAATTAGTACATATTATATAAAATACCACTCTAGATTTTATAAAATTTCTAATTACCCAAAATTGAAGAATCAATCATTTTTTTTGGAATAAGTATTAGTGCAAGATTTCCCTATTCCAATAGATGTTTAATTATTTTCTAATGCATTTTAGGTATGCACGTGCTGATGCTGCTAAAAGATTGCTCGATGCTGGAGCAGATGCTAATTTCCAGGACAATACAGGAAGATCTCCTCTACATGCTGCTGTAGCAGCAGATGCTATGGGAGTTTTTCAGGTAATTTTTATGATATTATTATAATACAATTTTTTCTCGACTTACCACCAATTTAATTTCATCATTTAAAACACAAGTCTAATTAAAAGAACAATGTTTAGTTTTACCAATGAATATCATTTTTTCCCCTACATAATGTGAATTATGTAGGGAATTTTATTTTTCTTACGTCGAAATTGACTGGTCAAGACCACTTATTCATAGTAATTTTCTCTATTTTTAAGAAGGGATGGTTTAAAATTGCAGTAAAAGTAAATGTCATAATCCTTCCATAGTTAGTTTTTTCTTCTACTAGAATATGGTCTTTAATTTCCCTAAAAAATGTATATGTTAATATTGCTCCTGTAAATTGCTATATATATATATACAGTAGAATCCCGATATATCGTATCTTCAAGGGGTCGAAGAAATAATACGATATATCGAGTAGTTCACTAAATCNATATTATAATACAGTTTTTTTCTCGACTTACCTCCAATTTAATTTCATCATTTAAAACACAAGTCTAATTAAAAGAACAATGATTAGTTTCATGGAAATATATTGTTTTGTTTTTTTTTACCAATGAATATCATTTATGTAATGTAAATACCAGTAAAAGTCAAATAAACTACATTTTTAAAATATTCATTATATTTTAATGTGAACTACTTTTTTAAAATGTTCATTATATTTTAATGTGAATTATGTAGGGAATTTTATTTTTCTTACGTCGAAATTGACTGGTCAAGACCACTTATACAAAGTAATTTTCTCTATTTTTTGAGAAGGGATGGAATAAAATTATTTTATTACAAGTGTTTACCTGCATCATTGTATAGTTCTGCCTTTGATATTATCTGTGTGTTTAATCTTGTGAATATTTTTGTAGCTAATTATTAATACAGTTCACACTAACTTGCATTTGTATTTTTTTGCAGATATTGTTGAGGAACAGAGCTACCAACCTAAATGCTCGAATGCACGATGGAACCACACCTCTAATCCTTGCTGCCAGACTGGCAATAGAGGGTATGGTTGAAGATCTTATTAATGCGGATGCAGACATTAATGCTGCAGACAACTCAGGAAAAACTGCTTTACACTGGGCTGCAGCTGTTAACAATGTAGATGCTGTCAACATACTCTTATCACATGCTGCTAATAGGGATGCACAAGATGATAAGGTACTACATCCATGCAGTTTATACCATTTCAATTGTTGAAAATTATAACTTGTTAAATATGATATGACGATAGAAAATTTAATTTTCAAACTTTTCTCGTTTTATTTTAGGACGAAACTCCTCTGTTCCTTGCAGCGAGAGAAGGAAGTTTTGAGGCTTGCAAAACTCTGCTAGATAATTTTGCAAACCGTGAAATAACTGATCACATGGACAGGTTACCAAGGGACGTAGCAAGTGAGAGACTACATACAGACATCGTCAGGCTTCTTGATGAGCATATCCCTCGGTCGCCTCAAATGCTTTCAGTTGTTCCTAATTCTGCTGGACAATTACTTGGTAAGAAACATTTTTATTTAATGTTATATTATTTTTTGTTAATTTTACAAATCACTTTAAGTATTATTCTTATTGATTTATAATTGTTGTTTGCTATATGCCATAGGCAATCACTTCATAACTTTTGTTTTTCAAAATTCTATGTGTATTTATGCAGTGAACTATCCTATGGACTTCCAACTTTAAATGTATTTGTTTAATGGATAATTTCTCTTTTTTTTTTTCAGGATCCCCAAGTCATGCCCAGCTTTTGAGTCACCCTACCGTAATGGGGGGAGGGCTTGGCGGAGGCAAGGGCAAGGGCAGTAAGAAGAGGCCTAAGACAGGCCCCAGTAGCCCAGAAGGTGGAGAAGTGTCTGCCGTCCGTAGAAAACCCAGTGTCAAGAAGAAAAAAGACGGAGACAACGAGCTGGGCTTTGGAGGACCTGGCAACGGGCTGGTCGGTGGTCCCCCAACTTACGAGGACTGTCTGAAAGCTACTGGGGTTAACCTGGTGGATTACCAGTACAGTGGAGTCGGGTTTGAGGAAGTATCTCCTCCTCACAGTGTGACCATGTCACCTACCAAATGTAGGCCGTCACTACCGACATCCCCTACTCACATGCAGGCACTAAGGACGGCGACTCAGGCCGCTCTATTCGACCTGCCGTATAACGTGCATTCTCTGTTCCCTGGAGTGCCTCAGCAGAGTCAGCCCCAACAAGCACCTACACAATACTACCATTACCTGACACCTCCCTCCGACACACCTCACCCTCCCGAATCCTTCCCCACACCGTCCCCCGAGTCTCCCTGGCACTGGTCCTCTTCCTCCCCCCACTCCAATTCAGACTGGTCTGAGGGCATATCAAGTCCCAATAACAACAAACAACATGACGCCATTTACATATAACTTTAGTTCTCTCATAGTTAATTCTTGTGATATACTTAGGTTATCCTAGGATTAGTTTTTAATTTTTTTTTTTTATAAAATGAGATCTCGTGATATTCAAATTGTGTCGGAATCGAGTGTGTGTATTTACTGTCCATTACTCGGTTTTATTTCTAAACGTCTGAAATTATTGTGCCTTCTTTCTTTACAGTTCTTTCGAATGTTTTATTTTATCGAACGTTGTATTTATTTTTATGAAATTAGTTTTCTTGTTCGGGGAACTCCTAAAATAATATGTCTCTTATAATTTTATATTATTATTATTTTTTTTATTCGAAACAAAAGTGTACAGTTAAATATTAAATGCTATAGTCTGTATATATAAATTGTGGAAATTGTACAAAGATTTATAAATTTATTTTTTAATTTTTAATTGTACTGTTAAAATTATTGTTAAGTGTACCTATTGTTTGATCGATGGGTCAAAGTGCACTGATTTGTTAAGAACACCAGTCTGTCTTGGGCCGGGTGTTAACGTGTATTTATAAATATATATATCCTCTGTTATACATATGCTGTAAATAGATTTTATATAATATTTTAATTTTAAGTATTCTTTTTATAATTGAATTATATAAGGTTAGAATTTTATTAAATGCTAGAAATGATTATTACTGTCTATCTCTTGATGGAATCATCAGGTTATTCGATACTTGTAAACCTTGTTTTTTTAGACAGTGCATGAATTCCGTGCACTAAAATCAACTGAAATATATTTTCATTTAATAAATAAACATTGATTTTCAAAACTTAATATTTTATCTTACTTTTAAAAATAAAAGTAAGATTAAAATTGCTATAAATTGATTTATAAATTGTTATAATCAAAATTAAGTAAATTTCTATAATCATCCAATTAAGTATAGAATATGAAACAATATTATACTGTTATTAAATTACTATTTATTTAATAAAATTTGTGCCAAATTAATATTTTTGCAATTACCTGACATTAAAATGATCTATTAAGCTGATAAATCTTTCAAGGGGTAGAATCTTATATNAAAAACTCTGGTAACTGTCATAGTGTGAGATGGCCTCAGAGCAAGGAAGGGGTAGAGAGGTGTAACAATACTATAGAATCTGGGTCTCAAAAAGTGGTTCATTATGCCACACCCCTATACTAACACTTCCAGCGGCAGTTTGGTGAAACAATATTGATATCTCGATAAAAAAAATCATAATTTATCTGATATCAGCTGATAAGGATTATAAATAAGTACATTAATGTTTTTTGTTAACCTTATTAATTATCTAAAGGCAGTAACGTCGTTAATAAACATGTAACAGTTCCTAAATAGCCAATAGCAATCTTTGAGAGATGTATCAAATAAATGCTACTGATAAGTATTTGTTCACCACCGTCTGTGGAGACAGAAAGACTAGGAATAGACCAATAAGACAAGGAACAGTGATCACGTGATCACTTTAGTTCGGATTGAGTTCGCTTGGAAGCTCTAGTATATGGGGGGAGCATAATGAACCACTTTTCAAATCCCATTGCTCCCTCTACCCCTTCCTTCCTCTGAAGATATGGCCATGCTCGACTTGGCCAAGGCACTACCGTGTCCCCAGATGAAAAATTTTTCCTTCTTTTATTTTTATTGTACCGTAATATGTCTACTGAATTCGACTTATCTGTTTTACTTCTGTATTTAATTTTATTAATTTTTCCTTAGTTTATTTTTTCTACCGTATAAATTAGTTTTATATGACCCAAAATCTCCGAAAGCATAATCTTGTTTTAAACCATTTTCCTTATTTTGTAAAAAGGCCCTGGTGGCAGATTTTATATTTAGTTTGAAAACTATGACCACTTATAACATTATAAATAACTGAGTGAATTATTAGTGAAATTTGAGTTAGTTCAGTTTTAAAAGTTTATGTTTAAATAAAATAATGTATTAATATTAATTAATTATACAATTAATTTGGTTTATTTTTTTTTACATTAAGTATGGACTCATTATGCATTTGAAACATGTTTTGAAGAAAATAGAGTACATTATTCAATTATGTAATGTTATTGTGCATATTATCATTTACAATTTAATGAAATATATAGTATGTTTTATGTTATATTGAAATTCCGACTTTGTATGCCGTTACGTGCCAGCTTAAATGTTGAGTTGATAATGTTTTTTGAAAAACACTTCAATAAAGTTATATTTTTTTATGAGAATTGTTTTAATTTTATTAGATCTGTACACAAAAAGCCATTTTCTCCATAAAATTAAACAAATCTTTGCGTTTGTACACATTTCATAATAAAACATTAAAAATTATTTTTTAAATTTTTGTCTTAATTATTATCCTTTTTAAATGTGGTTAAGATAGTTTAGTAGCTTATAAAACCTTTCTCACTCTACTCCAAGTATAAGAGGCCTTAGCTGACTGGCTTACTCCCTAACACTTTTCTGGAACGGTCATTCTCAGTACCTCTGATGATGGAAATACAGGGAGGTAAGACATGATGCACATTGATAATCATATCAAGTGGATGGGCGAAGTTTCCGATATCGCCTCGTCCCAGTTTTGCTCAGTGGACCTACCTACGTGGTCTATGTGTCCGGGTTACCCCCTTTCCCTTTCAGCTCAATTTAGGAACTCCCTGGTTTAAAAACAAATAAAAAAAATAAAAAATGTCAGTGGTATCGGAAGCGAAAGGTTTGGGTCTATCGTTCCTGTGTCTGTCTGTCACTCTGTACTGTTCCGCTCAATTTAGGAACTCCCTGGTTTAAAAACAAATAAAAATAATAAAAAATGTCAGTGGTATCGGAAGCGAAAGGTTTGGGTCTACCGTTCCTGTGTCTGTCTGTCACTCTGTACGGTTCCAATAACTTTTGAACCAAAAGAGGTAAAAACATGAAACTTTCCAGTATAAAAGATCGTTTTGACGCGCATACAGGAAAAATATAGTGAACTCAAAATTATCAGCTCTTCAAATTACAAAATGGTGGATAATTCATGTTACACGTAATAGTACATTACGCGTCGAGTGTGGAAAGTAGCATTTTGCATGCGAGTGTGGAGTTTACACCCGAGCGATAGCGAGGGTAGTAAAAACCACACGAGCAATGCAAAATGCCGTTTTCCCACGAGTTGCGTACCGTACTTTATCTACGATTGTTAGATTTTAATAATAAATGCAGAAAAAAATAATAAACTTCCTGTATTTAAGCTCGTATTTCAGTATTTCTCTTTTGATAAAGATGACATCAATTCGTTAGTTGTATTTTGTGCCGAATTAATTATTTCGGAAGGCGTATTATTCTCCTCATATTCTTCATAATCACTTAAATCACTCATTGATTTTCACAAAAAAA
>KZ651262.1:691755-714779 GCA_001010745.2 Gerris buenoi | reverse complement strand
CTATGTACAAAAATTTGCGACTACACGAATTATTTCCCCTATTTTTCCTTCGTTGACTGGACTAGCATTACAATAGTAAGAGCTGTGGAAATATCTCTTTTAATGTTTCAATTTAATTATTTAACTGATCTGAAATTGGTTTTAGTAGAATGTTTGATTTAGAGTTATGGGTTTAAATTATTCATTTAGCTCTAGGTGCAGTTTCAGACTCCGTCCCCAAGCTATTTCCCCCTCTGCCAGAACCACCATCACACTCTATCTAAATTATTTGTTACTCCGCTTGGAATTACAATTGTTAAATTACCTTTACTACTTTTTTTACACCAAGAAACTGGTGTAAAAAGATATTTTGGTAGAGACAGGAATAATTCGGTTGCATTATCTGTCAAATAGTTTAAAATAGTCTGCCAATTAGTAAGGCACATAACTTCCTCGCTTCCTGTTTGTATGCATGAATGATTTTTTGTCAAATATACTTAATTTGATAGAGACACTATACCAAATGTCAGCGCGCTATTTCACTCTCCCGTTTTTGTCGCAAATTAAGGTAGGGCACTCTACCAATGTAAGCCAGGCTTTCTCTATTTTACTAAGTTTTTTTGTTATAAAGGATAAAGATTAACAAATTTGCTTTGTTTTCGCATAAACTCACCTTGAACTCTAAATGTAAACAAACCTCCTCTCAATAAAATCCAAATACCACTCACTGACTCACTGACTCACTGACACATCACGATATCTCTGAAACCACTGGACCTACGACCATGAAATTTTGTAGGTGCGTTCCTCTAACCTCTTAGGTGCTCGCTAAGAAATATTTTTAAAATCTGACATCTTGATTCAAAATGGCGGCCATTTATACACAAAATTCTACAAGACAATATCTCCGGAACTATTTGCACTAGAACCTTAAAATTTAGAAGTTAGCTCCTTTTTATGAAGTTAGTAACTTTAGATAAATGGTGTACCAAGCGGGCATTTTGATTCAAGATGGCGGCCATATATATATAAAAGTCAACGTATGTGTGTATGTTCTTTATAGAAATCTAAAGTTTTAGTCAAATCTTGATGAAAATTTGCACACTTGACCTTCAAAGCAAGGGAAAAATCAATATCTACATGAATTTTCGAAATTTAAATTTTTGTACACAGGGGTACGGGGTACAAATGTCAAAGTATTGAATACCCTTTATGATGCATATCGTTGAAAAGCTTTCTAAGAGTCCAGTAATTGTTGCTATGTACAGTTTTATCATATTTTCACTTAGGAGGTGGGTAAAATAGAAAAATATAGAAAAGAATAATAAAAGAAAATATAAAAAGAAGTATATCCGTATGAGGGTATGTCTTTTTATCCTAATTTGATGAATATTTACACACTTTTTCTTCAAAACAAGTTAAAGGTCACTGCCTACATGAGATTACGAAATAAAGATTTTGGTACACCGGGGTACGGGGTACAAGTAATGAATACCCTTCATCTTCATGATGCATATCGTTGAAATGCTCTTTAAGAGTACAGTAATTGTTGTTATGTACCTACAGTTTTGTCATATTTTCATTTAGGAGGGGGATAAATTTAGGATATTTGCAAATTAAATTATCAAAGAGGTGGGGGGTATAAGTAGGAGGGATAGAATCTAGATATTCTCGAATAGTAAAATAATTTGTATGCTTTCCTGGTAGTTTATAAACTTATCAAATATAAAAACACTCCGTAGCGAAGCACGGGTATCCAGCTAGTCTTTTTATATACTACCGACATTTATTAAGGTAAAATTTATTTTTATGTTAACAATATATTTAATAGTATTTATTATTATAATTTTTGTTTAATTTTGGATTTTTGTTGCTAAACTATAATATATATTAGCTGTTTACGATGTAGTTTATACTGAGTTCTCTCTTGCTCTCGTATTGACTCAACAACATTTCATGAAAGTCATGTTTGGGATTTCCACACCGGTACATTTGTTATTATAATAGTGATTAATTTTGTGATTATTAGTGATTAATTTTCAAGTCTTGAAACTTCATTCTTTATTGGTATGTGTGGTCCTTTTACGTAATAAATAATAATTTAGGGTTTAATAACCATTAATTTTATAAGCACTCTCTCGATATGTTTCTTCTTACAAAAGAGATAATAGTAGTTCTGGAAGGTCATAATTCAAGCCTTTAATATTTCAGAAGGGTGGAGTAGGGTTTTTTGTCGCCGTAAACTTGGACACAATTTAAATCTTGTGTAAGCTGCGTGATTTCATTTTGTCAACAGACAATAAATCCCTGTCTTTATACTGCCGAGTAGCACCACTCCTTATGTTTTTACCTTCGTGATAACGTTCAGGTCCTTTACCCCTTATCAGATCTTTTGTTAGCATTCTATAGTGTTACGTATATGATAATAAAAAAAGCTCTGCCTAGTTTAAATGGACGGTCCTAACCTACAACTATAAAAAGTGAACGACTCTTACCATACATCGAGAAGGGGGGGGGGGGGGGAATAGCTAGAAGCCATAACGTGAAGATTGCACGCTACCATGAAATAATCACAAGGGTTGAACAAAGCGTAACCCATTACACCACAGCAAATACTCCGAGTTGAGATTTTTTTTTATCTTATTTGCTCTTAGGTGAAATGGAAGACTATTAAAATTTTAATGGACTTGTAAGATTTTATTGTTCCTATCTAAAAAAATATCGGTCGTGGGGGTATTTCGAAACTTTTCCTTACTGTATAATTCCAAAATTGCGGCAGATATTAATTTGAATTGTGGAGGATTTTTTTTTTTTTTTTTTAGGAAGGTGCCTAGAAATGATGCGAATTTTAGCTCAATTGGAAAAATAGTTCTGAAATTATTAGAATTTAAATTTGAAAAATCGATATTGGCAGATATACTGAAGCAATTCAGTGGAAATATTTGTCATTTAAAAAGGAAAAATTGGAGCAACTTTCAAAGTGTTGACTCGGCAATATGGGTTAGTGGCGTCACAAATTTATGGTTTTCCAGGTGCCACAACGACCTGTAAGAAACTGTTTTTATTCATAGTTTCAACTCTCTGGCTTAAAAACTGTTTGAGTTTTTAAGTGACACAGACACAGAGCTACATATACAGACATCCAACTAAAAACCACTGAAATGGTCTTAAAAAATTCCAGACGGATAATTTTTTTGCTTTCAGATTTTTTGGGTATAAACAATACTTTTTCATTTAATTTATGGAAAAGTAAATAACAATAATCATATCCTAAAAATAAAATAATATCCTTCTTTTAAATACAGCTTACGATTAAATACAGCTAATATTAATCTTTTATGAGGAATTAAAAACTAGCGAGCCTTACAAAAGTTTTTAATTAAACTTAACGATCTTTCTTTTAATATAGCTGATTTCAATTAGTTTAATCTTGAATTACTTTTCCTGGATTACACTTTCCAAGATTTTTTTTTATTACTTAAGAGAATGTTAACAATTAAATATTATACCTCTTTAAATGCACTAAATAATTTATTCGCTTTTAAAAGGTCAAAGTAAAAATAGAAATTTAATTAATCAAGAAGTAATATAAAGTTGTTCCAAACGCGTATAAAAGGTCAATGTCTAATTTAAAATAAATAAATAAAATTAAAATAGTTTGCTTAAGAAGTTAAATGTTATCAATTACCAAAATATGGTTAGATGTTTCTTATCTTAAGGCCCGTTTACACGCTCAAGCTATTTGCACAAACCTGGTTGTACAAGCCAGTTTGTGCAAGTAAATCTTTACGTGTAAACACAGGCATGAAGTTTGCGCAAGCCAAACTGAATGTCTATTTCATTCAAACCATTTGCACAAACTGGCTTGCGCGAACCAGTTTGTGCAAATGGCTTTAACCGTGCTTTACATTCAACAAAACATTTTTTTCACTATAGGTTAATTAATATCTCACAGTGACAGTTGATAATATAACTATAAACAGTTATAAAACTCTATACCACAATTTACAACTGACTTCCTTATTACCACAAAGAATTCTTCAGATAAAATAAGTATTTAAATAGATTATTTATCTATGACCGCACAACGTCAATAATGTTGTCAATATTCCCACATTTTTTTAGTATTAATGCCTTGATTTAAAAAAATTAAAAGTTAAACTTCAATATCGATCGCACATTATCAATAGTATTATAATTTTTTTTCTGTCAATAGTATTGACAGTATATCTGGATCTAGACGCTTCTGAGGACTGATGCTAACTACTTATGCATGGTGGAGTTAGAAAAGAGACAAAATTAAAACGAAAAGCATTTCTTTTATCATTGAAATGAGCGACTTGCAATAAATATGTATTGAATATCGAAAAATAGTTTATAATGATTAGTTGATAGTTTAAGAGGATGGTTGTAGAAGAGTGAGGAAACACTATTCACTAATCCTCACGCCTCGGCCTACTACTCGATTTAAAATATTGTAAAATATATCACTTTACTACACAAAAACGTTTTCTTGTATCAGGTTGAAATTTTATGTACCTCTTTCAATTGTACTTTAGACAATTTGTATGAAGTTATTACGTTAGAACCTAGGATGTTGGTAAACACGTTGTTTCCTCTATTTTAAAGGTTTAGGCCCGCTTTAATAAATTTATAGTTTTAATTTAACTTCCTAGCGGTGTCGGTGTTTGTTTTAATAAAAAAAAAAGTATATTTATAAAAGTCTATCTTATTGAATAGATGAAGTTAGACTTTTTTCCCTTCCTAAAATTCTAATTTTACATTTAAAACTTACGTTTACGCGAGCGTTGCACGCGAACGCTTAGATTTATAACGTTGTCCAATGCGAACTCGTCCGGGGCATTGGTAGTATGAACATGTATACCAAATGTCGACTAAATCGGTCAACTTTTCAAGTTATCGTCATCTGTCGATTTTGTGACGGTCGTTAATTTTCGGATTTACTTCCGGGCTCCAGACGCTGTAACGTGCGTGTGCCGCGAAGAAGCAATGTGACACACTAATTGGCAATTGGCACCCTTAAATTATCTAAAGAAATCAGTTTATTAATGACTATAAATATATGTATATTGTGTTTATTATGTAATGAGCAATCATGTTAGTTATTTATGTAATGACTGAACTACTTATTACTGGTTTTTTAATGAGATTCAAAACTCTCATATGAAAATTAAATTAATGTGGGTGTAATTAAAAATTTAATTGAGCTTCTTGACATATTATTTACCCCGATAAAATTTACTTGAGAGAATGTTTTAATTCAATATCAAACTTCTCTTATAATTCTCTTGAGATTTAACGCAAACGTCATTCATATTCTCCCTCTTGCTCTTACTTCCCTGTTGCAATTTATTTTTAAAAGTACTGGATGTAATTAAAAGCAATCATTAAAAGCTACGTGACTTTAGTTGCTGAGATTCATTCATTTCATTCCACTTAAGAAAAAAAAAACTGCCTACTTTACTTTTTCTTTAACTCTTTTTCCAAGTTGGTAATCTTCTTAAACCATTCTGTAATTGCTTCTGCTTTTACCTTTTAAGAAATTTATTAGTCTAGCCTAGAACATGAAATGTATATCTGTACTTATACACAGTTGGACCTCCTTATAATTATCTTCTAAACGACGAATATATTTTCTTATCCCAAGAATTTCCCAGGTAAAAAGTATTTCTGTAGAATGAAAATAATTTCTCTTCAACGAACAAAATTCATAGAAATAAGGAAGAATCCGACCGGTAACTCTAGTAGCGCTGTTAACAATTTTTAATTTTTATTTACAATATTTTTAATTAGCGGTTTTTCAATTGGCCTTAAAAGGCACTAAGAACCAGATTTTTTAATTTTTCCTTTATTTTTACAATAAACTCTCCCTATATACAAAATTTCAAGTTTCTAGGATTGTTTGAAGTGCCTTAGAATTATGATGAGTGAGGGAATCTGTCAGTGAGTGATAAAAAAAAAAACTTTAGGCTCATATATCTTATGAACTACCTACTATGGATAGAGGTGTGAATTTTTATTTCTGGTTCAGTTTGTCATAAACTTTAAATAAAAAAAAATTATATATCTAAGTATCTTATTAATAGGATAATAGAAGGGTTCCAGTAAAGGATGGCCAGCTGTGCCGACTTGGTGGGGACACCACCGTGCCCCAGATTTTATTTTCACCCGTCTTGTAAATCTATCAAAATTGTTTCAGTATCACTTTGGCAAAATTTAAATCGCGCTGACTGTTGACTGTTGCATGTTGAAGAAAAAGTTATGAGCAGAGAAGCAGAGGTTTTGTGGGACCTACAGTGGGCTAATTTTGACATAACCTCTAAATTTCATTAAAATCAGATGAGAAGTTTTTAAGGCATGTTGGTTCATAAATAAAGTTAAATGACTCATAAACTGACAACCTTCGGGGAGGCAGGAGATTAAAAAGTTTGTAAGCATACGACAAAAATGCAATGGGTTCTGAAATCTTTTATTAATATATGACCATCAGAGAGATAATTCTGACGTACCATCCTAATTTCATTAAAACCGGTAAAGTAGTTTTAATGAGTAGATACATAAATAAGTTAATTTTAACTTTTCCTCACCATCTCCAAAGGTATATTATAGGAAAAGTATTGTTTTCACCCAACAAATTCGAAACTGAGATTTGAACGTAATTATCCGTTTTGGGTGCTTTTAAGACGATTTGAGTGGTTTTTAGCTGGATTTCAGTCTGTCCGTGCGTCTGTATGTGTCAAGCATAACTCCCGCAGTTTTTAAGCTAGAGAGTTGAAATCTGGTACAAAAATCAGTCCTTACACATAGTTTTGCTGCCCGGAAGTTAAGCTGAGTCAACAAAAATTAAAAAAAAAAAATCGTAAAAAATCGAAAAGTGGTCTGATCGAGTTGAAATTTTGCACGAATGTACCTCTCTGTATGACATCACACCCACCAAATTTAATTTTGATATTGGCCGCCATTTTGAAGTTATCGATTTGAAACTTGAATTCTGAAACTTTATCAGTTGGTTAGTTTTACAATTTACAATTTTTAAGAATAAACAATAAAATAAATTTGATATCTGTACTTATTGAGGCTCGGGGCCGCAAGCGTACTTACTCTGCCTTTAGTAATCCGGCAATTATCAGTAACAAATATTCTGCTTCCTTCGGTAATCCTGGGATATAATTAAATAAATTGGTTGGGCGTGAATTCTCACGTAAAAATGGGTTCGTTGGTATTGTGAACATGAAATTAGGATAGGGGGGTGGGGCCACCAATTTTTTGATGGTTTTTGACAAAATGGCGCGGAAAATAAAACACTACCCACAATTGTTATATATATTTGTAATCTACTACTCTTTAATACCTTTTATTTGATACCCTACTCAAAATTAAAAAAAAAATCTTGCGACGTGAATTATCCGCCATTTTTAAATTGAACAGCTGATAATTTTGAGTTCGCTATATTTTTCCTTTGTGTTGACGCTGACAAACGATCTTTAATTCTGGAAAGTTTCATGTTTTTATATCTTTTGGTTCAAAAGTTAATGGAGCCGATACAGAGTGACAAAAAAACAGGCAGACAAATGAACGAAACTATAAGGGTTTCTCTTTTTTTTGGTTTTGCCAACGAAACCCTAACAAAGAGTATGACGCATTTTTGAACCTTGATCCCATCTAGGTATTTATTTATTATATTGCCTATTTAATCTAGTTATTTTAACCTTTATGGATTTACATTGACTCATCTCTGGTTTTATTTACTCTTTATTAATTAGTATATATGATTAGTATAATTATATAGTTAATAGTTAAAGGAACCGGGTAAAAAATTAAATGAATTAGACAGTAATGGCTAGTAAGTAATAGTCCAAGATCCGGTATAAGAAATATATACCCTCATCTGTTATTTAAGAATAATAAATATTATGTGATAGAGAAATTATAGATTGATACATCGCAAATAGGTTGCCTAGCTAAATCGCGTACCGATGATGTTAAATAATTAAATGTTTAAGTACTTTTTTTCGATAAACCACCCTCATGTGTTATAAAATCGAACATTGGCTGAGAGAATTCACCTCAAGGAACTAAAAAAACATGGGTTGCCTACTTTCATCTATGGCTAAACAAAAACTAAATGTAAAATTTAGAATTATAAAAAAAACTCGCCAACGACTATACATAATTATGAAATAATACTTTTTTTTTCAAAATGTACACCTTACAAAATTATAATTTTCCGATCGTGTAAGCGCGGATTAAATACTGGAGTAAGTCTGATAAAATATCACATAACGGTACAAACATTTTTGGTTGGCGGGCTCATCATCAAAAAAAAGCAATAGTAAAAATGATTGTATCAACTGTAATGAGCTTGCGAAGAAATTGGGTCATACTTTATTGCTAGGGTCTGCCTGCTTTCCACGCATTTACGGGCTGTGATTATACAGCTGCATTTTATAGTAATAATAGGGAAAGTGAGGCCATTTAAAATATTTTCCAGACGACCAGATTTTCAGGAAATTTTCGCGTCATTGAAGGACCCTGAAGATGTACTTGTCGAAGATAAAATTAAACGTTCTCAGGAGTTTAATGCCCTTCTTTATGGGATCAAGGCATGTTATAACATCAATGACGCTAGATATCAGCTCTTCCAAAAAACCTATGCAACAGAAAAAGACGCAGAGCATTTTATAAAAAAGATTAAAGGAATCGACTCCAATCTCATACCACCATGTTGGATCTCACTTATGAAAAAAATTTTGCGTACAATATATGTGAATTCAATGTGGCTTCAACCAACTGATGCATGCTGCGTCAAAATAAATGCTGAAGATTGTGGTTAGTTTTTGGATGGCTATATGAAGCCTACGTGGTTCGAAGGGGATCCAACACCTTTACAAGTTGAGGATATTCTAAGTGAAACAAACAAAAGGGAAAAAGATAAGTAATCAGAATTAGATTTTGACATTGGCACTTCTGACGATTCTGAATTAGAATAACTATTTAAAAAAAAAAAAAATGTACAGCAGGATAAGTTTATGTAAGAATAAAATTTTTTTTGTACCGTTATGTGATATTTTATCAGACTTACTCCAGTATTTAATACGCGCTTACACGATCGGAAAATTATAATTTTGTAAGATGTACATTTTGAACAAAAAACGTATTATTTCATAATAATTATGTATAGTCGTTGGCGAGTTTTTTTATAATTCTAAATTTTACATCTAAAATCTAGGCAACCATGGAGTCATCCAAATTTTTGATAAGGCAACCTTATACCGTTGGATTGGGAATAAAATTACCTTTCATTTGATATATAATTCGATTAAATAACTTATGAGGGTATATTAATTACGTTTACTCACCTGTTTAAACCTGGCAACCCTATAGTTAGCCATAGATGAAAGTAGGCAACCCATGTTTTTTGAGTTCCTTGAGGTGAATTCTCTCAGCCAATGTTCGATTTTCATAAATAAACATATGGAGAGAGTTTTTTATAATTCTTAATTTTACATCTAAAATCTAGGCAACCATGGAGTAATCCAAATTTTTGATAAGGCAACCTTATACGGTTGGATTGGGAATAAAATTACCTTTCATTTGATATATAATTCGATTAAATAACTTATGAGGGTATATTAACTACGGTTACTCACCTGTTTAAACCTGGCAACCCCATAGTTAGCCATAGATGAAACTAGGCAACCCATGTTTTTTGAGTTCATTGAGGTGAATTCTCTCAGCCAATGTTAGATTTTCATAAATAACACATGAGGGTAGTTTATCGAAAAAAAGTACTTAAACATTTAATTATTTAACATCATCGGTACGCGATTTAGCTAGGCAACCTATTTGCGATGTATCAATCTATAATTTCTCTATCACATAATATTTATTATTATTAAATAATAGATGAGGGTATATATTTCTTATACCGGATCTTAGACTATAAAAGCATAAAATCAATAACGTACGTAATAGGATTCGAGGAAGCTATGTGCCATACAAAGTGGTAGTCTATTTTTATAAGTACAACTGATTAACGTTTTAGGATATGAAACGTTAGTGGAGGTCATCATTAAATGTAGAAAGAAAAATTCACTCCACGTGAAAAACTTTTTCTTTCTACATTTTATTAACGTTTTGTTTTATTTAATTTTAGTTTTAATATTTAAAAAGCAAGATTATACTGGCTACTTTATTTATAATTTAATTTATGTTGAGTTTTAAGAGTACACTCTAAAATAGCGTTTTTCTGGCATTAAATGTCCAAAGGTTTGAACAGCTAAGAAAAAAAGAAAAATAATAAATAAAGTATGAACGTCACGTAAAACAGCCTAAATAAAATGTTAAAACTATTTTGTAAAAGTATATTGGAGACGTTTAATAAGTGTAAAGTAGGTCACGTAGTAAAGTTTAATCTTTAACCAACTTGGCTCAAACCGCCTTGAGTTTAAATATAAACCAACTTTTCCCTTGGAAGATGACAAGAATAAATGACAGAACTGTTGTATACAAGTGAAGATTGTATTCTAAGAACTATTTTGGCAACCGTCGTAACAAAGTATGTAAATATTCAAAGACCATTCTCCCCCCAAAGACCACTGCACCCAATTTTCACTTCCGAGCCTACCAAGAGTAACGGATGCTATATATGATTGTTCCGAAGAACGAACATTTGTTTATGCCTCCGAATTCAAAAATTCCAATTTTTGGTTTCTTGTCTGTCTGTCTACAATTTTTACGCAAAAAGTTGTTTGCTTCTGGAAACTATGTGATCGTTCTAAAGAACGAAAATCTTTTTGTGTCTCCAATTTCAACTGCAGAATAACTTTTATATAGGTAATATACATATTGTAGAAATTTGAATGATTTATCGAAAGTAGCCCATGTATGTTTTCACAATACCTTAGTCTGAACAGATTAAAAAATAAGCGTGATTTCACTAGGAATCGAAAGAGATCCGAATCTCATGTGATCATTCGTCTAATAATTGGGCGTGAGGAACCTAAGTGCCACAAAAATTTACAATCTTTTCATATTAATTATATAAATTACTAGCCAATCGGTGCGCTTCGCGCACCTTATCCGTCTAGAAGTTGGCACTGAGTGTAAATAATAATCAAAAAAATATAATTAATATATCTTTATTTTTACTTAATTTCGTGTTTTAGTATATGTAGGTTATATTATTTTTTTATGCATGTTTAATTATTCTATTTTATACTACCTTTAATTTTCAATTTTAGTTACAATGAGTCGATGTACAAAATTTAAGATCTTTAAATCCACTGTGATTCTGATTTTATCCAAGACAGCGGCCATATGTTGAAGTGAAAATGTCTTTAATTTTCTTCTTTAGGTACCATAAGTCTATGCACCAAATTTCAAATCGCTAACATTAAGCTAGAATTTGGTGTACTAGTAAGATCCTTTTAAGAATATGTGGTCGGATTAGTTCATTGAGTTCATTGAAGTTGTGATTTTCATGACCCTGAGTACAAAATTAGTTAGTGGACAGAAAATAAAGTTAATGTTAGTTTCCTCCTTGATAGGTTAGTTATGACTTAATTTTCGGTCTACTATATAATTTTGTTCTCAGGAACATGTAAATCACTGTCCACCATAGTTGGCGGGACATGGGCGCTCTCCACCGTTTTTTTTTTTTTTTTTTTTTTTTTTTTTTTTTTTTTTTTTTTTTTTTTTTTTTTTTTTTTTTTTTTTTTTTTTTTTTTTTTTTTTTTTCAAATGCCTATTGCCAAGCTATGTCCCTCTAACAAACTTAGCCGACCATATTTTCTTAAAAGATTAATTTATAAACAAAATTCTAGCATGATGTTAGTCAGACTTTTTTTGCAAGGTATGTCCTGGACTATAAGATTGCTTTTAAAATTAAAATATTTATGGCGTTAAAAAAAATAAGGATTTTAGTATACTGAATGAATCAATATTAAGAAAAACTATCATAAAAAGATAAAATTATTTATAAATATTAATGATAAAATTAATTAATTTCGATTTCTAATAAATGTAAAAAAAATTACAGCTCAATTAACTGACTCGACACATATTTTTTAAAACCATTTTAAGGCACGGCACAAATGAGCTAAAACGCGTAAACTTCGTCAAAATTGCACAATAATGATGATTTGTTTTATTTAGTATATATTGATAGTATAATGATGTTTGGAAATAGCACAACGGAGTAGTATCTTAGAGCGTTGAAATGTTGTATCATCCTTAAAGCTTATTGATCCTTCGTTTGGAATTTGCAACTTATCGCAAACAGCAGTTATGTTTGAAACTGAATTTCGACCAAGCGTGATGTAGGGTGGATAAGTTACATTGATTTGGCTAAATTATTCACCTACATAATCAAACTTTGGAGGCAGATGACATGGTAATTTGACGGACCTACAATCACTCATTCAATTGGGTATAATTATAATAATATGTATTCAACATTTAACTATGTATTTAACTTGGTTTGTATTATATGATATACAACTTTGATCAGTTCTACGAAATATTCTACTCTTTCTAATCTGCAGTTGTTTAGCTTTGTAACCCCCGGGCGTATGCTAATGCATTTTCTATGTTAAGAGTTTTTATAAAGACTTTAGCGGTTTCTTTAGTTTAAGTGGACTGCTGAAAATTTCCTTCAGCGATTAATTGAAACAATTTGCTGTATAGATCACTTTTATTACTATATACATCTATATGTATATTATCATAAATAGATGTCGAAGATTGTTGTGTTTATTATTGTAGACTGTGGCGCCAAATTCAGCTTACAAATATAATTGTGCTAAACATTAAAGTATGTGCTGTAGAATTTCAAAGAGAGAGAAAGACAAAAATATTCTTGTAGTTTAAGTTTAACTGTAAAATTTTATTATGTAAACACGTATTTATTTTTATATAACAACTAATTTGATACTAAAATTGTTTAGTTGACTGTACAATGCCTTAGTTGATTCAGCTGTCTATATCTTATGTATTTTGATTCTAATCGATTCCGATAAATTTAACGTAAAAATCATTTTTGTAAAGTACCCCACAGAACATAAAATGAAATTTGATAATAAATCTTTTGATTACTTNTACGAACAATACACTTGAGTATGTATGGTTATTTATTAGACTTATCTTGTAAATAAGACTAGAAATGGAACAAGTGTACAAATATATTGCGATATGAGATTGATAATCTATATATATATATATCTATATATCAATATCTATAACTCTTTTGTTGTATTTTATATCTGCGGAGGAAGGAAGTGTTGAGTTTAGGGTTTTCTTGATGCTTGAGTTTTAGGGGGTTTAGGAGGAGGCCGTAAGGGGAAATTCAATAAGACCTAGGCCAGATCAGGACACCTTACCTCACCCGACTCCAGGAAAAAACTATACCTTCCTGCCCCTAGGCACATGTAACCCAGTAAACTGTGTATATAACAAACTCTCACTCCTATAGACTCTATCGAACCAACTATTTTTGGATCACCTCACTTGAAGGAGAATTTGTGATATGAGAATTACTTTAAGATACTAACTCAAGTCAATGTGGTGTAATCTCTTAATAACTAATTTTAAAAAATTGAAGAGAACTTTTCCTTTCCAAACAAAACCTATAAATTACACCAAATTTTTCTATTATGTGAATTCTAATTTTGTTTGTCCGTTAAAAGTTAAGACTAGTATAATAAGGTCTGTTACAGTGAGGTTCATTATTGTGGGGTGGTAATAGCTATTTATGTACCTAGATCAGTAAGGGGGTTATTACAGGCCGAGGGCGAAGTTTGAAAGCACGAGTGCGGTTAACGCCCGAGGCCTGCCGTAGCGCTTACTGCTTGTGGTGCGTACACTATTTTATCGCCTACCACGTGTAAACTAACTAAACAAAACAATTTTGCCGTAATCTTCGAAAACAATAAATGCATATTAAGGTTAAATCATTACCAAAACAAACCGCAGTTATAAAAATATTGATTGTTTACAAATTGAACAGCTGACGCTACTACTACTAGCACTTCCTGAATACCGCGGCCCGGCCAGGAAGCAACCGCTTCTCGAACTAATTAGTGGCCCTGTAATGGATAAATCAGGCATTATTATCGGCCCCAAGGCTGTAATATGGAACATTACCGGCCGCTCAGGATAGGAATGTTTACAAGTGGAGGGCGATAAATACTAAAACCTGTTTATCAATAATACATTTATAATTCCAATATTTTTTTATTCCTTCCAGTGTTGCCCTAGATAAAGCACAAATAAGTGAGTTTGGTGCTAAATATACAATTTCATTTTTATTAACATATGTTGTCTCAATCTATAATGTCATGTAACCTCCGCAAAGTTTTTCATGGTGATTTATCAGTAACACAAACAATAAATTTAAAGGGTAAGATACAATTTCTAAATGTAGATAAACTAATCCATGTGTATATACATCAGTTGACAATACTATTCAATAGACGTCTCAGCTACCAGCTGATTCTACTATCTAATTATAATATTGAATTTCAAATAATTACTATCTATAATTTTATTTAACTTATTTAGTAAACTGATAATATTATATATTTTTATTTTTTTGTTTAAAATAAATATAAAAATACACTGCCAATTAGTGTGGCACATAGCTTCCTCGCATCCTATCATGTACTTTATTGTTATATTAACATTAATGTTTTATTACTTTATTGTTATATTGTTTATTGTGTAAGAATAAATAACAGTTTTTTAGCGATCTTTAACACTTCATAGGGGTGTCGCAGTAGGTTTTACTAAAAAAATTGTATTTGAAAAAAAAAATGTTCGTCTCATTGAATTGATAAGGCTTGATTTTTTTCCCGACCAAAAATTTCAATTTTAAATTTGAAGTTCACGTTTACTGTAATTGAATCTTATTCAATTACATTTTTTTGGGGTATATTTTGATTTATTTAACCAATAAGGAATGCAACATTTGAAAAAGCATATATATATATATATATATATTTTTAACCTACTATTTAGCAGCTTTCATTTGATACCTCACTCGAAAATTAAAAAAAATATATACATTTTAAGTTTACTACATATTTGCGAAATGCGCATGTGCATATCTAATTTTGACCTTCTGTATATTTTTCCTGTGGTTGGGTCAAAAAGTTGCACCAGTGTTTCAAATTTCAGCACTTTCGCCTAAATGGTTCGGGCCCTATGAACCAAAGAGCGACGGCCAAATGGTCACACCTTCGGCATACGGGTTTTGAGAAGTATCTACAAAACCCAAAAAAAGAAACACCCTGAACCAAAAAAATTAAATGGAGAAAAGCACTGAAAAAAATATGGACTTAAATTATTTATTTGTTTAAACTTTTAAATAATAAATTTATTAATCGTATTACTAACTTATAAAAGATGGATTAAATCCTAATTTATGTAGGGAAATATGCGAGGGGCAATTACCATATTCAAGGCTGTATCTAGTGGAGTTTATGCCTATAAACCAATAAATTACAAGCAAATCAATAATAATCAGATTGGGGATTTGTACGGTAAGAAATTCAAGGAGTATAATAAAGATAGTGGAGATATACGCATCTTAATCCTGGGCCGAGGTTTAAGATAAATCTTTTGGCGCAGGTTGAGGGAAACAGCTCCCCTCTGGTATATCTCCTAAAGGTTTGGTGGGATTACTGAAAGGGTTTCGAACTCCAGAGCTTGTCGTAGGAATAAAAGGGCTGGTCCTGATGAACGTTACCTAATCCCTTGGGAATCTTCCTGAGTTTTTTCCTTCTGGATTTGACCTTGTCTTCCTTTCTCTCCTGAGACTTGTAAAGCATTCCAACGTTTCTTGATTAAAGTCACAAGAGGAGAAAAAAAAAAAACAAGAATAAAAACCCAAAACACAAAAGAGATAAAAAACACTTTTTTCACGATAAAAGAGGCTGATTATTTGTTTGCCCTCTCCAACTCTTATGTCCCTTATTATTATTATTATTATTTTTTTTTTTTAAGTACTTATTATTTCCGTTTCTAAACATTTTTATAGCACTTTATGGAAATTAAAAATAATAAAAGATCAGTTTTTTTATATTATTTTTCAGAGGTTGGTAATTTTAATGGAAAGGCATTAACCGAGAATCAAATAAATAAATAGAATTAAACTCTTTTTCTTCTATAATTTTTTTTAACGGGGACTTTTAAAGAAGTCATTATCCAACTCTCTCTCTCTTTAAGTCGCTTTCTTGTAACACTCTGATGTGGCCGTGGCAGGATTTAAATTATCTTTAATACTTTACCTATTGTCATCATTTAGGACGTAACCTTTTTGCTTCATGTAATTATTTATTTTATTTTTTGATGATTCATTACTCCCAAATCTTCACGTTTTCCTTTAGGTAATAGTTATTATTTGTATTTTTTAATATATACATTTTGGCAAGCCGGATGAAATGCAAACTCGTTTACAACACAATTCCTTCCTCGTCCATTGATGCGAAATATAAAGGACCAGTACCGAGTAGGGGAGAAATAGAATAAAAAGAAATAAGTAAAATAGAATAAAAGAAATATAATAAATAAACTAATTACAAGTAAATTAAATANTATGATTGTTCAATCACTTTCCAGCCTAATTGGTCGTGACCACGTTTAATTTATCATTTATTTTATATTTTTATTAGCATTGTTATTTATTACTATATTACTAGATAGAGGTTGGTATTCTTAGTAATGGAATGAATAATGTATAACTTCTTTTGATGTATAATTCCTTTTGATGTATAATCATCTCCTTATGATGTATAAGTTGGGGATTCAGGTGCGTCCTTCCGCTCAGCACTACTATTATAAGTGACCAAAAAAGCTTCATGTGGCGTAAGGGAAATATCTGTGAGAAAGTACAATGGAGACTTTCTGTTTAGAACCACGAGGACCTATAGATGAAGTTGACACCTTGGGGTCTAGATGCACATTGAAGAAATACGGAGTGCTAGGCAGCTAACATTAATTAAATTGGGTATATAAAAGTCGAATCACCAATCTAACTGAATTATAAGAGTAGAAAGGCACTTCTGAGTAGAATGAGGGGGGGGGGAGCACGTGCCGCCTGTCCCCCCCCCCTCCCCCTGGATACACCACTGTTGTTTTTAACACCGGTGTGGAATGTAATTAAATAATTTATAATTACTCTTATTTTTTCGAAATAGGTAATTAGATTTATTTTACAGGCCTTTACATTAGTTGTTATAACGTATTGACTTGGTTATTTATTTACAATGTGATATTAGTTTATTGTCATATACGTAATACGTACGCCATTGTATATATTACTAGGTACATCAAACCCAGAGTTCTATTCCCCTTTACTTTGCCCTATTCAAAGCCCCAAGCTTTTCTAAAATTCCGAATAAGAGCGTACGAAATAAAACATGGCTAGGTTTGATACCATATTCTTACGTCTATATGTATATGTCTGTACATTGGTATGAATTGAAAATTGTTTGGATACTTTTTCATTTTATGCATCCCAAAAACCGAATCCAGCCTTAACTTTTTTCGTGTATTTACTGGTGTTTATGAAATGGTAATTAAATTATGGTAATTAAATTAATGCGCTATCATAGCTTATGATTGTTCAATCACTTTCCAGCCTAATTGGTCGTGACCACGTTTAATTTATCATTTATTTTATATTTTTATTAGCATTGTTATTTATTACTATATTACTAGATAGAGGTTGGTATTCTTAGTAATGGAATGAATAATGTATAACTTCTTTTGATGTATAATTCCTTTTGATGTATAATCATCTCCTTATGATGTATAAGTTGGGGATTATTTTATTCCTAGATGGCGTTGGAAACAAAACTATTTAGTCATTTCATTTAATTGCTAGGCCAACTTGACAATAGGAAACATAGCCACTAATTCCTAGCANCCCCCCCCCCTCCCCCTGGATACACCACTGTTGTTTTTAACACCGGTGTGGAATGTAATTAAATAATTTATAATTACTCTTATTTTTTCGAAATAGGTAATTAGATTTATTTTACAGGCCTTTACATTAGTTGTTATAACGTATTGACTTGGTTATTTATTTACAATGTGATATTAGTTTATTGTCATATACGTAATACGTACGCCATTGTATATATTACTAGGTACATCAAACCCAGAGTTCTATTCCCCTTTACTTTGCCCTATTCAAAGCCCCAAGCTTTTCTAAAATTCCGAATAAGAGCGTACGAAATAAAACATGGCTAGGTTTGATACCATATTCTTACGTCTATATGTATATGTCTGTACATTGGTATGAATTGAAAATTGTTTGGATACTTTTTCATTTTATGCATCCCAAAAACCGAATCCAGCCTTAACTTTTTTCGTGTATTTACTGGTGTTTATGAAATGGTAATTAAATTATGGTAATTAAATTAATGCGCTATCATAGCTTATGATTGTTCAATCACTTTCCAGCCTAATTGGTCGTGACCACGTTTAATTTATCATTTATTTTATATTTTTATTAGCATTGTTATTTATTACTATATTACTAGATAGAGGTTGGTATTCTTAGTAATGGAATGAATAATGTATAACTTCTTTTGATGTATAATTCCTTTTGATGTATAATCATCTCCTTATGATGTATAAGTTGGGGATTATTTTATTCCTAGATGGCGTTGGAAACAAAACTATTTAGTCATTTCATTTAATTGCTAGGCCAACTTGACAATAGGAAACATAGCCACTAATTCCTAGCACGAGCCCGTGGGGTGAAGGCTAGTTGAATATAATATCAAATCACCCATTTTTTTTTTTTTTTTTTAAATATTGACTTTTTTTATGAAGAGGCATTTTTTATTTGATGTAGGAATTTTTTTTGTTCTCCAACTAGGTTTACATCAAACCGATTCGATGTCCTTAAAACTTATCTTAACTGTCTCGTTACAAAATAAAATATTCATTGGATAGCTTTAAGGGATTTAAGTTAATTACATTTAACTTAGTTTCAATTTGATCTGTGTCTAGACTGTTAATTAGTCGAGAAAATCATTTCATCGTGAAATTCCTTCGTATTTAATGTTTTGATTCTATTCCGTTTTCGATGTTTGACGTTTTGGGGGTTTTCCTTTAGATGGAAAATTTGTTGGGTTGGAGGTTCTATGAAGGTCTAAAGGAGTAAATAGTGTGAAGGTTTGCCAGCTGGGGGGAATGGGGCGCCCCTTAGCCGGCGAAGGGAGACTTGTTCATTGGACCCAAGGCTTGCATTCTAATTAACTCGAGCCTCCTGTTCAGCCTTCTAAAGGAAGAAAAGGATAATTAAGGCCTCTAGGTCCTATGGCAAGGCGACGCTTGTCTAACCAAGAGTAATAACCGCAAAACGACTGGTCCCGTCTCGCCTTTCCTCTTATTTAATTTATCGCTTTTCTTAATCCTAGAGACACTCCTAACACTTCTCTTAAGCATTAGACACTTTGTATAGTTTTATGGTGATCCAACGTTAAATTTTATTTTTGATATTTAATTTTAGGATGTTTTTTCGTCAAATTAGATTTAAAATTATATCTTGAAAGCAGGAATTATTGCTAGAAGATGCCTCGATGATGATATCTATCACCATCAAAGAATAATGTTTCAAAGAAAAAAGTTTGTATGTTCTGTTCAATATGTGTGGACGTAAAAAAATAAAAAGGACAGACATTCGCAACCAGCAGCGGAAATCTATCTCCGCTGCTGGTTGTTAATACAGATTATTAGATAGTTAAAATAAGACGTGAAGTACAATTAATGTTATACATCTTCCTTAATCAAGCCTATTGGGCATGCACATGTAGAATGGTCGTGCTGTAGAAAGACGTAATATGTTCTTCTATCTGTCACTGTTTTGACAGATTAAAAATATAAATATTACTGCTAAAAACATAAATATAACTTGATCAGACGTAACCTCCCTAAACCCTACGTCTTTTATCCACGTCTTGTTTAAACGCTTGTAGGAAGTCAGTCATACGACAATCAAAATTACGTCTTACTTCAACTCTTTAATAATATTATCGCGAACCCCTTGTGGGAAATACAATAAATACAATAGGTTTGATCCAAGCAAGCAGTGTACCGTCCGCAGGATCGTCACAGGCATGCGCAATGGATAAAAGCCGTTTCAACCCGACTTGTGAAAGTGTTTCGTACCGTCCTCCGAACTGTTCAAACCCAAGTAGGGATGGTATGCGAACCATTTACTGTACCGTCATAAAGATCCTCAAAAAATATCAAGTACTGGGTTGTATGACATACGCAGTTAAGTCAATTGTCACAAATGTCAACAGGAAGGTTCCCTAACTGTTAGGTTTCCTTGAATGTTTATACAGTGCGAATTATGGTCCTAAACCCGTTCCATACTAACATGATTATATTAAAGTACAATGTTAGAGCATACGTATATAACCAGTCCTAAACAATTCCCGAACGATCCGCGGGTAGATACTAAGGATATAATAGGGGGATGGAATATACCTAATAATAAACAAATTCAACAAAAACATTTTAAGTGCCAGCTTATGATATTCAGATTTAGCGTCACAAGTATTCATTTCTTTCTTTGGATGTGAGCTAAAAATACTAGAGGTCGACCAAGAAGTCATGAACAAGGGAGAAATTGAAAGCTTAGCCTCGTTTAAAGTCGGAAATTCCGAGTATTGCCGAAGGTAGTACAGTCGGGTGCAAAAACAATACCCATTTATAGTTTGTTTATGACAAGCACAGTTATGTCAAATCTCACGTATAATAACAGTAAGGTTTCCAATCTTTTAGGTTTCCTGTTTTGTTTGTTTTTATACAGTAGATACTGATACGAATTACAGTCACAAGATCCAAAAATCCACGGAATGATGCAAATGCAAAGGACACCACAAATTACGGGGTTGGAACAAACCTAATATGTATTTGTTATTACAGAATATTATTATGGATAATCAATAAGTAATAATATAAAGATATTATAGTATATTATTTGTGGTTTGTTATCAGGTACAGTGTTGCCTGTTGCAAAAAACATAGAATTTATCAAAAATAAAATTATTAGTAACAAAAGAACAACACTGCGTTTTTACAGTGGTCTATTTTATTAAAAACTCACTATACATAACACCAAAACAACGACACTAGCGCACTCCTCAGAGTTCCGTGACTTCTTGGTCGACCTTTAGTTAGTGTTATGATCCCAAAATAAAGGAACGTTTATTGTTTTAAAGTTGTTTGTTAAGCAAAAGTTTGAGAAGGAAGTAAGAGTAGGTGGCCGGATCGTTAGGCCTTCCATCCAACTTTAGAACAGTCGTCTTATTGCTCTGTCTCGGTCTAATGGTCCCTTAAATTCGTTTTTCCCGCTTTCACTGTTGTTGGAAAAACAATTATAACAGCTAAGGGCTCCCAGTTAACTACACACTGTAGAAAGCTAAAAAGAAATTAAAACATCTTCCCTACCTATATAAACTCCTTTTTATCACGAAATATTATTTATGATAGGCATTATGCCATTCCACCACACAAAATGGGTAAATTTTTCCTACAGAGAATATCTTTTTCAACACGATAAAGGATCGTATATTTTAAAATGATATCTACTATTTTTGTGTAATTTACATTCAAAATTTTGATTTTTACACAATTTTCTGTTTTATTAAGTATGTACTTCCATTCTGTAACTACCATCAATCCTGAATATAGTAAGTTATTCAAATATCCCGGTATGCACCAATACATTGGAATGTAGGACTTGTTGTTCTTTCATTTATATTTGGTGTTATTTTCTCATATACGTAGTAAATAGAAACTAATTTGATTTTGCAAAAATTCTATTTTGATGAATTTACACGTTTTATGGTCCACTGAGTCCAAAAAAAGTGGGTTTTAAAAAAATCAAATTGGTGTCTGTCGTCTATTGTCTGTTAAGACGCGTGGACTCTAAACTACTGGGCTAATTTCAATAATTAAATTTGACATAGATGTTCAGAAAAATTATACCCAGAGGTGAAAACGAAAAATGAATTTGAGCTCTAAATCCACAAATAAATAAATAATTTGAAAAAATTTCTTCAATGTAGTCCAGACGATTTTGATTATTTAAAAAAAATATATATAATTTAGTACATTTAAATTTTTTAACCACATATCTAACCATATATGATTTGTTTTCCTGGGAATAGTCTATAGTTACCGAGATATTCATGAAAATAAATCTTATTTTAATGAAAATCAAAAACAATAAGTTATCAGAGTGGTCAGTATCTCGCTAACAATAGGATAAGATTGATTTATGTGACAGTTACTCCATTATTATGGTTCTATTTTAAATGAAAATGTAAAATTATAAATAGCAATTTGATTGATTGTAAATCTGGATAATCAATTCAAGGCCTGAAGATATCCAGAATATAGTCAACTTATGAATTAAAATAAAATGTGTTGTTTTTAAAAAAACATTTTTATCCCTAAAGACGAGCCAAAAGAATAAGAAATTTCAAAAAGACATTTTTCTTTATAGAACATGTATAGTTAAAAATTACTTTTTTCCGAGGTAGGCTGTGAAATAGTAACTTTACCGCCTAAAAAACAAAGCTAAAATCAATTTTTTCATTACGTGGACTTAAAAAATCTTTTCTTTACTCCTGGCAGTAAAGAAAAAATTTGTTACGTCCTAGGACGCAAAAAATTGTTTAACTAAACTATTTCGCGAAGGCTAACTTGCCCCCTGGGGGAGGTAGGGCGCTGATTTTCGGGGGGTAGGTTTCTTCCGGTCCCAAACGGTCCGGGTCGGCGTAAAAACCGCCTCCGGTAAGCCGTTTCCCGGATACGGGCACTTGAATTGCCCGATTTCCCGGTGGGACCCGGGGGGCGCGGGTGGGCGAAAAAAAATATTCAGGTGACAAAAAGTGGTAGGACACGTTTAGTAGTACGACTTTTGTAGGAAACTTTTTTCCCCCCGGCTTACAGGGGGGGCGCTAAAATTCGAAAACCCCCGTTTTTGGGGCCTTTTT
>KZ651262.1:669623-685327 GCA_001010745.2 Gerris buenoi | reverse complement strand
TTTACGTCCTAGGACGCAAAAAATTTTTATTGTACTACAAGAACTTGTCAAAACTTCCGTAGGAGCGCTGATTTCTTACTAATGTGGCTCTTAGTACGATTGAATTCCGCTAGATGTCAATGCGTTTTATTTATCTTTTCTTATAGTGTAACCTCTTTTTAAGGTTTCTTTTTTTTTAATCTTAAGTTTGAACTAATATTTGTTATTATTATATTGATTAATATTTAATGTTTTTTAATGTCTGCTACCTCGGAAAAAATAGCATATGCTACACGACTGTGAAGTGTTTTTTCTTTACCTTGGCAATATTTCCTGTCTCGCTTCGCTCGACAGTAAATGTAATTGCCGCGGTAAAGAAAAAACTCACTCCACAGCCTAGTAACATAATATACTATTATCTCCAGTAGGGATAAAAAGTTATGATTTTGGGTTAGATTAGAGGGACTAAAGTAAGTTTTTTTATCCATGAACTCAAAAGGTAAAAGTAGGGAGAAAAAGAAGGATTTCCAACTTAATTATTTTATAAATATTAGAGAATAAATGGCTAATGTAGTAAGTTTGTAGAAATCAGGTTGGTGACACTGCTTTTTGGACCGTGTTTATCATTGTTTAAACCTAAGTTTAAATAACCTTCTATTTGAATTTAATTGCACTTCTAATTTTTTTTTTAATATTGAATCTCTTATATCTGATATTAAAAGTGCTACCAGTTATTGTTATTTATTAAAATAATAAATAAACACGTGCAATGTATGAAAATGTGTATTTTCTCCCTACTGGACAAAAAATATTGTATGTACCTCGGGATTAGAGTGCTATAATTTCCCTCGCGATAATTATCTCTCTGGTCTACGCCTCGGGATTTAGGGGCCGTGGTTCCTTCGGTTTCGCCTCAAGAACCAACTTAGGTGCACAAATAAGTGCTCCCTAGGTGCATAAATAACTATTAAAGATGTTTACACTTAATCTGTTTAGTACAGTTGCACTTACTGATATTAATTTGTATAAATAATTTGATTCGAGTTTACTAGTTTGCAAGATCAACAGAAATTATTTTATAATTATTTAGCATTTTTTTTTTTAAATTTAATTATTTAACTAAGTTTCAAGATGGCTTTAATTATCCATTAGAGAAATTCATTTAATAATGCACTGTCGAAACCATCTAGTTTAAGAACAAAAGTGGATAAAAATAATTAATTTTTCTTTGATAAGTAATAAGGAAAGAAAATATAACACTTATTTGCTTTTAAAAAGTGACAAGGTGAAATATAAAACTGTTTTTTTTTTTTTTAAGAATTTTTACTCTATTTCCCGCTGTCAAACTCTAATATTCAAGTGGCTCTTTTTATAAAGATATTCTGAGGTATATTTTAACCAAAAAAAAGAAACCCTTATAGTATCGTTCCTGTGTCCGTCTGTCACTCTGTACGGTTCCAATAACTTTTGAACCAAAAGAGATAAAAGCGTGAAACTTACCAGTATTAAAGATCGTTTTGACGCGCACACAGGAAAAATATAGAGAACTCAAAATAATCAGCTGTTCAAATTCAAAATGGCGGATAATTCACATCGCGAGAAAAAAATATTTTTTTTAAATTTTGAGTGGGGTATCAAATGAAAGGTATTGAAGAGTAGATTACAAAAATATATAACACTTGTGGGAAATATTTCATTTTTCCCGCCATTTTGTCAAAAAATTAATAATCCCCCCCCCCCTCCTCCCCCTTACTAATTTTGAAGTGGGGTATCAAATGAAAGGTATTGAAGAGTAGATTACAAATATATATACCACTTAGGGTTAGTGTTTCATTTTCGGCGCCATTTTGTTAAAAAACATCGAAATTTTTCGTTCCCCCCCCCCCTCCTCAACCTTACCAATTTTGGTCCACAAAACCAACGTAACCCTTTTTACGTGAGAATTCACGCCTTACCAATTTATTTTTATTCACTTGGTATTTATTGATATTTTTTTTTTTTTTTTTTTTTTTACATGAAACATCCATTTTCACATAAAAAAATTACTATTGCATGCTTTCATATAAATAATATAGAACCACGATTATTCATAAACATAAATAATGTGGAACCAAGGTTATTCATAAATAATGTGGAACCAAGGTTATTCAAAAATAATGTGGAACCAAGGTTATTCATAAATAATGTGGAACCAAGATTATTCATAAATAATGTGGAACCAAGGTTATTCATAGTAATAGGGAATAACTTTTCCTCTGAAATACGGAAACCGTGGTTAATTTAAAACGGCTTCATATTAGCGAGGCCCGAAGCTTTCTCGCGTTTTATCATTACACGAATGCCCACACGTTTATATGTATAAGCAAATAAATTATAAAGGGATAGATTTTAAAATATTCTGTCAATTAGTGTGACGCATAGCTTTATCGTGTCATATCGCGTATACTTTAATGATGGTTAGCTTTTAATGCCTATTATTGTCTAATTTATTTCATTTTTGGCACTCTTTCAGTTTAACAATCCCCTATTTCATTGAAAATTGTACATGCGGGTAATTATGATAATTAAACAAAGGAAGAATAACTCTCTATAGAAATAATAATATTCCTTAGCATAAACAGCTGAGACAAAGGGATAATTTGTAAAAAAAAAATAAAATAAAATAAAATAAAAATACGGTAAATTCATATTGTGCGTGCCAAGCCGATATTTAGAACCACCTTTAAGGAAATTTCTCTAGACGTACATAACATGTATTAGCCCAAAATACTTTGGGATATCAAATTTATATACATAAAAGTAATAATATCACTTTGTCTAAGTAATTAATTAGATATAAGAAGTGATATCGCTCTTCTATATACTAAAATGTGATTTTCCTTAGCCCCAAAGTCAAGACACACATGATGCCATCCTCGACATGAGGTTTGACATGAGTTTTGACACACATGACAGCCCGACATCAGGTTTGCGCAAAATGTTTGATCGTGTATGCGCGCCTTTAGACAAACCATCTAAATTTCTTAAAAAATGGTTAAAAAGATTATAGGTGTTAATAAAAAAAAGTTTGTGCGTATGCGGAAGGGAAACCAATAGTTGCAGTATTTTGAAATTAACAGTTATAAACAATGGGCTAATTATGACATTACCATGAAAATTTCATTAATATCGGACCATTAGTTTTTTAAAGTATCCTTGGCCCTATCCTATTTTCAAGTGTTATACCATTTAACGATAAACTTTGACTTTGCTACTCACCATAACATAAAGAAAGTGGTGGGTAGCAAAGTAGAAGAGGTGCACCCATACGCCTCTTCTACTTTGTTAACCACCTATAGTGATATTCATAAATTGTTGAAAAATAGGATGGGTAACAAAGATAATAACTATTAGGACAAAGGGATATTTAGTCCAAAGTACTTTGGGGCAAAGGAATATCACACTTTTGAGTACATAAGTTTAATAAATCAAGTTTAATAAATACATAAAATAAATCAAGTGGGTTACAAAGTTAAAGGGCCCATTTTACTCAGCCTCCAATCCCGAATCTCCATTACCCGTGCTCTTGAAGTAAATTATATACAGGGCTAAAACTATACTCATCATAGAAAATCTTGGATAAAAACTAAGTCACAGGTTTTTCACGCGAGTTACGTTGTTTTATAATTTTTTTTTAATCTTTTATTCCATATAAGATGGAATAAAAGATATATGGAATAAACATCTGTGCCTATTCATTTTTCTTGCACATGCGCACAAAGTTTTTTTTATTATCACATGCATCTATGAAAGTAAAATATGTACTTATCTGATTTTAAAGAAATTCGTATTGTTTGTAGAATTTAGCCGACAGATGGCCCTAACTGCGTGTGCACTCATTAAATTTTGCAAAAGTTATACATTTATCCAGTATAAGTATATAAGTATATAAGTTACATTTATTCAGTTCAGTATAAGTTATATAAGTAAAAATTATTTTGACAGATTTAAAAAAAAGGGGAAAATTAAATCTTTGATATATAAAAGGAGAAATCTCTGTACAATGGATCTTGCCAAAACCGAATCTAAATTCCTTTTTTAATATTCCCTTGAGAAGACGGTGAGAGAAGAAAATGAGCCCAAGATCGAGAGGGATTAAGATTTTTACTCTTCTTCTCGGTCCCCGGTTCTAAATAATAAATTTGAAAATAATGGGTTGTAAAAGCATAAAATTATTAAATTATACGCCGTAGGACACGAGGAAGCAATATGCCACTCTAATTGGCTAATTATTTTTTTTAAAGAAGTTAATACAAAACTGGAGGTCCCATCTAATTCAATCAAATTACTTCTCTTTGTAACATAGTTGCAGAAAAAGCTCTTAAAACTCCTATCTCTCTGGCTTTGAATTTTTTTTTTTAACCGTATTACTATGTTTGTAGAGATTATAGTGTATCTTATAAATATATTAAACTAGACATCAGTAAATCTAAATCAGAAAAAAAGGTTTAAAGGAATCCCTATTCACGTTTTGACTTGAAATGTCTGAGAATTAAGTAAAAGGCAAAGATTCGAACACTGAGAGGAAATGGATATAAAAGGTAGGAAAACAGAGTTTTCCAACAACTACCTTTTAAAAACTTTTACTCAAAACGTTTTTTTTCTTTATTCTGGGTAAATCTAAAGGATGAAAAGGCAAAGAAACTGACAGTTAACACAGAAGTTTTTTCTACATTTAAACGAGCTTCGTGTTTTTACTCTATCATTACAAAAGTTGAAAGTGCAGTAGAAAATTTATGATTAGATGAAAAAATGTAAAATGGGTGTTGCTTGCTATAATGCTTTTTTCTATACTATAATTTCAGTATTTTATTAACCTTTATATAAAACCTTTATATAACATTAAATAAAAAGGATGTGCTTAGGGATTACGAACACGCATGAGGAAGGGAGATTTTTTCTCCGACTTAAATTAGTGTCAACATATGTTTAAGGCATATTTTGCCTTATTATTAGTTATTATCTTTTTTAAGGAACATTTTTGGTTCCTTATCTGTAATGTAATTTTTGCCAACCAACATATCTTAAAAACTCCTCTTCTGATTTTATTGAAATATGAATGGTAGGACATAATTAGCCCATTATTGTTGGCCCCATGTAAGTTACCTGCGCCTATTTGTTTCTCTTCCACGTGCACACAAACATACCATTTATTTACACCCATATCTTCAAAAGCACTTATCTGATATTTATGAAATTTTGATAGTTTGTCGAAAGTAGTCTACAGATAGCCCCATATTAATTTCAACCGTCTGCGCTCCTTAAATTTTGCTAAATCGACACTTTAATTAATGATTACATAAAAAAAAATTGACTGTTTTAAGAAATTCGGAGGGAAAAATGACAAAAATAGGTTCTAATAGTATTAAACCATTAAATTATACAATATAGACCTCAAAAAAGCTATGTGCCACAATAATTGGCCGAGTATTTTTTTAGAGTTTGAATGTCCAAATAAGTACGTGATACACTTTTGAATTTATCCTATATACATTTTTAAATGAATATACCATCAATTATGTAAATATATTTCAAAAAAGCAGAAGGAATGAATTCGTTAATAATGTATTTATTATTAAAATATAATGCGAGATGAATCTTTCTCATCCTTTAGTTTATTTAATCTTTAACTTTTTTTCTCAATGAAATGATTTTACAAGATCACGTTTTTTGTTATTCTGGTTTATCCCTTGTTGAAAATTTATAGAGAGAATATAATAATATAAAGGGGATAAATTTTCTTCCTGGGGAAGCTTTTGCATTATTATTAAGGTTGGCAGGTTAATCCAGTGTAAGCGGGGGTTGTGAAATTATATCTCAAGTAGGGAATTCACGTGTGGAACAAGTGCTCTGTACTAAAACAACGCACTGTGTGGAACAAGTGCTCTGTACTAAAACAACACTGCTTATTTAATTATGACATAGTTAGATATCTTGAATCTTCAATTTCACACCTGATACAATTTATTTCCTTACCTAATGTTGAACAACGATTATATTATTTTTTATATACATATAAAAAATAATGTATGAAGTATCATGAAGAGGAATAGATTAAATTATAGAAATATTTATGCATAAAAAGAATTATAATAATAACTTATATTTTATATTTGTGCACATACAATGATATATGTATAAATATAATACAACATTTTTGTAACCTATTCTCATAAGTTGAATATACAAATTACTACACTCACACTATAAAATATAAAATATTATACATTATACACTATAAAATATTATATGCCCTTCATGATGAATGTCGTTGGAAAGCTCTTTAAGAGTACAGTTATGTTGTTATGTTCACTTTTGTCATATTTTCATTTAAGAGGAGGGTAAAATAGAAAAACAAGAAAAATAATGGATAACGTTTTCCTACGAACTCAGCCTGGACATTGGTAAAATGAACAAGTGTACCAAATTTGAACTGACTCGGTGATCTTTTACTCAAGTTATGGTCATCGGTAGATTTAGTGACGGATTTTGCGTGACGGTGATTTCATGACGGTGGTTTTGTGACGGTGATTTTGGTCGTTTTTCGGATTTACTCCCGGGCTCCAGAACGTGCCATAAGGAACTTCGTTCCAAATATGTAAATTATACGTTTCAAGACAATTGTGCCGTGAACAAATATGGACATTTATATTTCATATACCTATATGTATTTGGAACATAGTAACCCCGTAAATCTAAGCACCAATGAATTGAACATGATCAAGTCTATCACCTGTCAAATTAACCCGACCTGACTATGACTGATATTCTGTCTAAACTCCCTCTTTTAGTAGCTGTCTAACCTCTGGACTTTCTAACTACTACACCACATGACTTGCATATTTGTAAACAAGAATTCTAACAATCTATCATTTCTTTTCGATCAAATGAAATATAATTTCATATTATATTTTTAAAATATTGCAAAATATGTATTTATTTTCTACGAATATTAGATATTGTAGTTGGGTTGTTATTGGGAATAATCTGGATGCTAGTGTTTGGCTGTAAGTAAAAGTTACAGGAGTAATCACTTAAAATATTTCATCACTAACACTTTTTTTACTTTATCATATAAAGAGAAAGTATTGTGATGGAAAATTTGATTTTGAGATTTTGATGGATTTACACGGTTGATGTCCACTGTCATCTGTCGTCTATCTGTTGTCTGTGCAGAGGCGTGGGGCCTAAACTACAGGGCAAATTTTGACGAGATTTGCCATAAATGTTCATAAAAATCGAACCCCGAGGCGAAATCGAGAAATGAATTTTGACACAATTTTGGGGGTGCTACCCCCCAAAAACTCTGAAAAACGGGGAAATTATTATCTCAGAAACGGTTCCGAGGATTTTAATGATAATAAAATCTAAAGTGTAGTCCATTTAAATATGAATCTAACGATATAAAAGCCGTTTTCCCGGGAAAAATCTAGTTTCCGAGATATTGATGAAAATACATCTGATTTTGTTGAAAATCGAAAACAAAAAGTAATCAACCACCTGTTGAATGCATTTTAAATAATATAATATTAACTTGGCATCGAATAGGTGTAGATAAGTAGATAAGCGAGCTTAATGTAATAAATATTTAATATTTTACCATGATGAGTTTATAGTTTACAATTATGATTGGAGTAGACGGTAGTGCCAGGTGGGACTCACTCTTAACATGGAAGGTTCTGTAATAGTAACCCTGCTAAAGGTGGGTCACAGCTAGCAGATCGACATGCGTAGTATCTGTATAGATAACTATATATATAATATTTCTAATTTCTTGTGGGATCTGGGGCCGTGATTACAAACTAAATCAGAAAGTTAGTTTGAGTTGTCTCGGTCCGATTTTTAAACCAAATATCAGATTAATTATTTTGGCATATAATTGTTTTATAGTCCAGGAGATAACGTGCAAAAAAGAGTGTGACTAACATCAAGCTAACATTTTGTGTATATGCTAATCATTTGGTGTCTTTTAAGAATATGTGGTCGGCTATGTACGTCTGCGGGACATATCTTGACTATAGGAATTTAAAAGAAAACTACTAGAGAGTGGCAATTGTGTCGGAAGTTGTGATTTCGACGATCCCGGGTAAAAAATAAGTTAGTAAACCAAAAATCAATTTGATATTAATATGTCAGTTGCTAGTTTTAGTTATTCAACTATAACTCCAAATCAAAGTGGTCACCAGTCAAGTAACAAACTTAAAATCTACTTGAATTTTTGAACTAACTAAATTTGTACTCATCCCTGGCTGCTCTCCTCCCCTTTGATTTATCAAATGCCTACTAGCAAGCTACGTCCCTCAGCCGGACTAAATTTTCTTAACAGGCTCCGAAATTATACACAAAATTCTAGCTTGATTTTAGTCAGACACCTTTTTTACACGCTATCTGGACTATTTTATTCAGCCAATTAAATAAATATTTAATTGAATAAACCGTTTCCCCTGACTAATTTTAACAAATAAATGGTTCATTCCTAGATATCTAAAAGACAGGAATTAATGAGGGTTAGAATTAAATTAATTAAATACAACTGGTGGCTTCCAGTCCATAAATAATTTCCTTTTCCTTTTGTCAAATTAAAGTTAAAAATAATCAATTCAACGTGACTACTAGAGTTCTGTGTTTTTCTATGACTTTAAAGAAACCAATTAAAACTCGTTTACCGAGGAATATTAGTGGTAAACTTATTGTGATTATGCTTGTGTTGGTTGTACTAATCATTTAACATTTATTATAAATTAACCGCAAAGCTATAAATTAAATAAATTTGCAATTACTTTTAATGGCTTTAAGTCAGGTTAACTTGCCTTTTCTCGCTTTCATGCTAGATATTTATTTATATCTGTTCTTATTTTTAGAGATAAAACATTTTAAATATAAATAACAATTAATTTAAATAAATTTTAGATATCATCTTAAACTATGCGTTTAAATAATATACCATTTTTGCCAAAAATAAGTTATTCATATTATTATTAATACCGCAAGATACAATGGGCTGCTAACAATTAATTAAATATATATTCTAGTCTTAATTCTGCATATTATTGATCGTGTGATAATAATAGACTTTAGGGAGGGGGGGGGGATGGAGGTTCTATTAGATAGGTCGGGGTATCAAGTATTAGAATCATCCCTATTTCTTACCCAATTTTACCTTCATTTATCCTATCTTACTTCCGAAGTCCCTGTATGTTAAAGTTTTTGGCGAGGAATATACTTGTAAAAAATGTTATCTCACTCCAATAACGTTTTTGGCAGCCTTTTTATCCAGTAAAGTATTACGAACCTACCTTCTTAATTCTACAGCCAAACCTTTCTTTAGATATTACTTCCGCCTTTACTTCTGTAACTTTGTTGGTAAATTTCTCTTTTGCTAAACCTGTGCAAATCTGTATATTTAATTTTAATTTAATATACTTGTCAATTTTTACTATAAATTGACAAGAATATTAAAAACGAATTCAGTTTGTGTTTAAAAATTGTTATAAAATAATTAAAAAGATTATCTTGGTTAAAACTTCCAAACAGTGTCTAGTTCTTACTCTTCTACGCATATATTCCACTACAAACTTCACCTAAACAAATTTTACGCTGATAAAACCCTTCTTTCGACATGCAGCTTACACCATTCTGTTAGTCATCGAAATTGTTACTTAAATAATATTCCAGGAGATAGCGTGCAAAAAAGTAATTGACTAACATCAAGCTAGAATTTTGTGAAGAAGTTAATCTTTGAGTACCTTTTTAAAAATATCTGGTCGGCTAATTTCATCTGCGGGATATAGCGTAGAAATAGGCATTTGATGATACAAACAAAATAAAAAAGAGAAACCAAACAACAACGGATATGTCCAAATTTCCATGATCCTGAGTAAAAAATTAGTTTAGGACCGAAAATCAAGTTGATGTTAGTTTTTAATGCTTGTTAGGTGACCACTTCGAATTGTAGTACAATTTGAATAAGTTATCTACCATCAACTTTATTTTCGGTCTACTAACTAATTTTGTACTCAGGGTCATTAAAACTATATTGTGTCCACTGTAACTGGCGGGTCATGGCCGCTCTCCACCGGTTAGTTTTTTCAAATGCCTATTGCTATTGCCAAGCTATGTCTCGCAGAAGAACTTAGCCGACCACATATTATTCTTAAAAAGCACTAAAAGATTAACTTTTACTCACAATTCTAACTTGATGTGAGTCAGAGACACATTTTTTTCGGCTCCCTCCTGGACAATAAATAAATAAAGCGAGAAGCTTATCAAAAAACATTTCGTACTTTGTATAACTACTTGCTTAACTTGGTGTCACAAATTATGCAACTTTTAGATTGTACAGGTAATATAGATATTACAGGTAATATAGATATTACCTACACTTCATTCTCGAGTAATTGAGAGAATAATGTACATTAATAATCAATTTAAGCAATTTTTAGGTTGTTAGTAATAATATAGATACATATTCTTTGTATAAGATTTCTTGTTCTGAGTATTTGCGGGAATTATGATCGCTTATCAAGTTAAATCACCTTTTTTCACCGTTTCCTATCACCTTACCTACTGTTATATAAAGTTAAAAAAAAAATGTGTTCGATTTTTGGCTGTCTTGAGTAGTGGCAATACTGCGGTAATTGAATTGTTTCTAGAAATAAAATCAACTTAACTTTTCAACAAAATATAATCATGTGTTTAAAATTTAATATAAAATGTTTTAGTTAGTTTGTATATAAAATTTAAATTAATGATGAAAAAGTAAAGATCCATTGTAACCATGATAAAAAAACATTTTATTAGTGTAGAAAAATGTAAATAGGATAATTTTAAAGAAATATTTCTTATTCTTTTGGTTTTCTTACTTATTTCTAAGGTTTAAAGAGGTTATATAAGAGGTTAAAAAAATACTTAATAAAGCGTGAAAGATCAAAAAGTCATCTTAAAAATTGTGGTTTATTTATCGATAAAGACGTTAACGAGAATTGACGCCTTGAGAGAGGGAAGTTAAAAAATGAAAAAGAAAAATAAAATGTTGGGGATGATTGGATTTTTGAGAAAAAAACGAGCGAGGTAAGATTCATAGAAAGTAAAGAACTTCAAAATCTCCCCTAATAAGGAAAAGTCAAATAAATATACTCATTTTTATTCTAAGATGATTATAGAGAACGAAGATAACCGAAAAAAAGACGAGAAAAAATAATGTGTACCTAATAAAAATGATAGAGTAGTAAAATAAAAAAAAATGGAGTAGCATTGTTAAGAAAAAATATCTCTATTATTCGAAGGACTTTATAAGGTTTGAACTATCTTCTTTTTTTTATCTTTCAAGTAATTCACTCTTTGAGAGATTGGAATTGTTATTTTATATAAGAGTGAAAAAATGGAAATAAATTGTAGAGAAGTTGAGGTGAAAAATATTTCACTTTCTATAATATTGATGAAGATGAGATCAGCAAATATATTTTTGAATATTATTATTAACAGAATGAGGTTTGATAGAGTCTTTGCAAAAGAAACAATATAATGGCTGATTTATGGGACTGATCACCGTGTTTATATATCTCAGTTTATTTATCTCTTATTTTCTATTTTGTATTTTGACATTTTAAAACCACTTATAATAGTAGATTCTATAATTTAGAAAACTTAGATTTTAGATAAAGTGAAAATACATTATTATCTAAATAAATTTTTAATATAACTATTATATTATAAACAAGAATTAAAAAATCATTGATGACTCGCTTTTATAGATTTTTTTTATTATATAAATATTTTAAATCGAAATTTTCATTTCACTTTCATTTTTAAAGTAACTAATGCCTGATTGTTCTATAAAATATGTAATACGTGTATGTACAAGTTTCAGCTATCTAAAATAGTTGGGAAGTAAAAATAAATTTATATTATAAGTATTGGAGACAAAAAACAAATATAAAATAAATGAAGTAAATAAAATTAAAATATTTTAGAAAAGTCCAAATTATATTAAAACAATTAAATCACAACAATTAAAGTAAAAAGGAAGCGAATTTAATGACCGTGAATTTCTAGAATATATCCTTTATTAATTATTATTTTTGCAAAATTTATAAATATGTATAATATATTTTAAATGGTTACAGTCTGGATTCTAGATTGTGTAGGGTACTAACTAAGTTTTTCTATTTAAGATTTGATTACTTATATTTTCTTACTATAAAAAGTTTACGACTTGTTTTTAACATTATAATTCACAGCTCGTTGACTGCTAAACAAAAAAAAATAAATAATTAAAAAAAAAAAAAAAAAAAAAAAAAAAAAAAACACTTATTAGAATGTAACAAAGATTACCTCGGCAGCTTTGATATAAGATAAGCCAAGGAATAATGATTTTGACAATAAAGGCTTTTCGAGAAAACTGAAGAAGCAACTTCAAAGTATGAATGATATTGAGCTCTTAATCCAACCTTGTCAAAGAACAAAGAGTGTAAATGAGAGCTGAAGATCAAAGGGATTTATGTATCTATTAAATTCCCTTTGAATTTGTTCAAAATATATTCCAGAAGTTGAGAAATATTCCCCCTAGGTTATTTAGGTCGTTAGTAATGCCAACTTGTTGTATGTAGATTTGTATGAGAGTTATATTTACACTTCTTATACTGTATAGCTGGATTTATGTGATTCACTGCGAAGTGTTATATCAGTGTTATGTTGTGTAAATTGACGGGTTTATAAGTAAAAGTTATAATTCAAAGAACATAAGAATTATGTTATTTTACAAAGTGAGAATATCTAAATGCCATTCACAGTTCACAGTTTCCTAAATTCTTCCTCTTATTTCTATGCTACCCTCCTTTGACAAAATGATTAGCTAAAACCCCTAATTAATGAGTAATAATTGATTCTTCTGAAAATAAAATATAAGTGGAAATTTTATGTTATTTCTATATATAACCTCCAATCCATAGTCGCTAACATAATATGTTGTACTATATTATAGTTTATCTGAGATTCAAAGACAAGAGAAATTGTTTTTTCAAAGTTCACTTTCCGGGAAAAGCAAAGAAATTTATACCCCCCTCTTCGGTGTCTTGTCGTATAAACTTTAAGACATTTTTTGTAATTAAAATGTCATGCAGACTAAAAACTTCTTGTTTAGCCGTCCGCCATATTGGCCATCTTCTTGAAAATATTTAGTGTGGAATTTCTAAAAACAAATAGTTATCACAAATTGTTAAATGTGCCTGTGGTGATAAGGATAATTATAGTGAGATGACATCTTTATGCAACATATATATGGCCACCATCATGAATAATATTGGTAGATTGAAAACTGTTAAAATAAAAATTATTTTTGTCATTAAAGAAAGCTTCCTTTGAAATTTCAAGATCTAGTGCAATTGGTTCCAGAGATATCCTTATTTCGAATTCTCCATACATATAATAAATGAACGCCATCTTGAATCAAGATAGTGATCGTAAAGTACTGGGTTAAAGTAGTCGCTTCTGAAACAACCGAAAATTTAAGAACGCGGATGGCTATGTTAAACAACCATAGATTTGCGAACACGGTCGGCTGTTAAAACAACGAAGACTTAAGGCCCCCATACACGGTCAAAATGATTGCGCAAACATTTTGGCCCTGTATGGGGCTGCTTGATGTTTGCGCAAACATGATTTTTAACTAAATTTCCCCGAGATTAGGTTTGCGCAAACATTTTGTGTAAAATGTTTGATCGTATATGGGGGGGGGGGGGCCTTTAGAAACGTAAAAAATATTTCAGGGTTTGTCTTCTAATATATTAGAATAATTGGTTCGCTATTTTAAAAATGTTGATGTAAACACTCCCCAAAAGTTGGTTAAAGTTAAGTTAATAATCCTTTTTTATTATCCAGGGGGGGGGGGAGTACTTTTATATTCACTTATTCGTATATTAATAAAAAAAAGACAAGATTATTAAAATTAAAGTTAAAACGTTATTTAAAATTACACTAATTAGGAAAAAAAAATTAAAAAATTGTTTATCTTATTTTTATTTGGAATAAATGAGAAAGAGCGTTATTCTTCTTATTAAATTCTAATAAATTAGGTTAGTGCCAGAGTAACTACGCATTTATGAGATGTCGTGTTGGTTATTAATTGTTTAGTTCCGGGCTTATACCTTTATTTCTGGAGGAGTGAAGTGTCTTTTACTTTTAATATTCCGTAATAAGTTTTTAAACTGTATGAGTTGACCACTGGATATGGATTATGTTTCAAGGTATTTAAAAATTAAGTTAATTGTTTAGAAAATTGGACCTAAACGTAGAGACTGATCTATTTGTAGTTTTGCTTTAATTCGTGATTATTTTGAACCTTAGCTTCCGGTTTTAGTTATGAATCAAGTTTTGTTTTTAAGATTCGGAGGAATTATCTATATTTATGAGTCAGTACAGGGTTTTAGCCAGATCATTGTCTTGCTTAAACCAATTCCGGTTTAATCTGGGTTTGCTAAAGTTTGACCATTTCATAAGGAAATAATAGGATCATATATATTTTAGGCTAGGTACGCTTACAATGGATGTGTATTCGGAGGAAAATTGTTGCCGAATAAATCCGAAATCATCGTCAGAACGCAGTTGTTACAATCATTGACGATTAATATTTTCTTTAAAGTCGTTTATAAAAGTTATTATATTGTTGAACGTTGGAAAAATAGATAATGTAAATTAATTGTTTGGTACAAGAGGCAATAAAGTAAAGTAACGAATATTACTCCAAAAATTAATTGTGTTGATTGCTTAGTCGATTTTTCCCCAATTTACAATTTGACTCTGTTTCTTTAATCTTTGTTTTTCGTGCGATATAAAACACTAATTTTCCAACTTACATTATATTTCAACTATCTTAGTTATTATAGAATAGACGTTGTGCGCTGGCATTTCGTCCTAATTAATCCGCATCCACTGTAACTCTATACACATATGACCAAGTTCGTCACTAATTTAGCTCGTTGAATTCCACCCACAGACGAACTTGGTTCTTGACCAACTTGGTGATTCGACATCGGCGAACAAGTTCACATGTGTATCCCCCATTAGAACTACATCCATGAACCTACGTAAACATTAGTAGATATGCGGTAAAAGAAAAAATCTCTTCACAAAATTCATTAGAGGTATGGTTTGAATAAACGATTTTGACAAATTTTCCTAGAAAATAATGATATTTGTGTAACTCGATGCATTCTTTTATTTATTTTATTTTTATTTTATTTCATTAAAGCTTAATTTAATTGACTACATCCGGTCTGAGTTAATAGGAAAGGATAATTAAAAGTATGTATATACATATACCAAGTAGCAGGTGTTACTGTTTTTATTATGTTGTGTCAACATGTTTTTCTTCTTAATATTTTATTCTATATGTTAAAACAGGTTTCATGTTAATCCATTCTAGAAGAAGTAGAGTTATAAACTAGAATAGTTTTGTTTTTTTAATGTGCCTATATATTATATTTTATTTTTAATCAAAGTTCAGTTTACTCTCATTCCAGGAATGAGATTAATTCTTCTGTTTTCAAGTCTCTTTCTATTTTTTAGTTAATTCTATTCAAAGTTTCTTTTCAATTTTTTATATAAAATAACAATGATAAACTAGATTTTTTTTTTTTTTTTTTTTTTTTTTTTTTTTTTTTTTTTTTTTTTTTTTTTTTTTTTTTTTT
>KZ651262.1:601703-619697 GCA_001010745.2 Gerris buenoi | reverse complement strand
TCTCTTGAGTCATTGAGTTAAAAAAACTGCTATTAGTTACGAAACAGGCAACACTGATTTTTTTAAGAATAATAAGTTGGCTCTACTGTTACTTTCCACCACGATTTTTACTTTCCGCCACGATTTCTACTTTCCGCCACGATAAAAAAACCAGAAAAGAGGGGGGTTCGGGGGGCCTTCCCCGGAAAAATGTCATTTTTTGACATTTTAACAACAATTAAACACATTTTTAGCAATTTTGGCTCTAAAAGTTAAAGTAAATTTTCAGTAGTTTTTGCTACTAGAAAGTACTATTTAACACGTAAAAAAGTACCACTCAAGTACTATTTAAAAAAGTAAAAAGTAATAATATTAGTACTCATTAGTTAGTAGGCTACCCTTTACCCTTTTTATAGTTTTGCTTCCGAGCTTACCGAAGGTAACGGAAGTTATGTGATCGTTCCGAAGAACGAAATTTTTATGTCTCCTAAGAGAAATCCGCTTCAGACATCAGCGATAATTTTTGGTTCCGTGTGTCAGGCTGACACTCAATTTTTGCTAATTGCAAACCACCATATCTTAACTTAAAAATCCGTCAAGTACTTGCCAGCAATTACTAAAAGGGTTTCTTCGATCATAAGAATTCATTATTATTGTTATTATTATTATTTTTAAACAATTTAATTAAAATTATACCCAACTTCAATTTTTTAAAAACACAGACATTTTGGGACTCCTAGTTACGGTCCCAAAAAAAATTTTAAAATTTGATTTAATTATATCAACTCCCGGAAATGTCATTGGATCAGAGAGATATATATTTTTGCCTTATTTTTAGGACCTAATGGGGTAGCGTGGGGGGGACATTTTTGTTTTGCGTTTTGTTTTAGTTATTTGGGGGGTAAAATGGCCGCTATTTTGGAAAAACGATACATTTTTGAGAACCAAATTTCAATACCTTCAAAATGATACCTAACTTCGATTTTTCAAATCCCCTAAATTTTGGGCCCTCATGGTTACGGTCCACTAAAATTTTTAAAATTTTACTTTTTTTTATATCAACTCCCGGAAATATCATTGGACCAGAGAGATGTATATTTATGTAATTTTTTCCTTATTTTAGGACCTATCCTAATAGGGTAGTGCAGGGGGGTACATTTTGGTTTTTTTTTAATTTTTTGGGGGCCACCATTTTGAAAACTCAATACATATTTGTAATCTACACTTCAATACCTTTGAAATGATACCCAACTTGAAAATTACGAAAAATATAAAATATTGCGATCTATTCGCAATTGATCGCAGATCGCAGAAATTTGGGATGTTTAAGGTCGCAATAGGTTTTCTGTTTTTGGGCAAAAAAGTTTACCCTTTATATAGGGTTGCCAGACGTCCCGGTTTTCCGGGATTGTCCCGGTTTTGGACTCAAAGTCCCGGTGTCCCGAAGACATTTTTCGGGACGCCAAAATGTCCCGGTTTTTACTGTTAATTTAGGAGCAAGAATAAGCTGAGATTCTTTCTTGAAAATACGTAAAGCGCCACTTTCAAGGGAAAATAATGGAATGATAACTTTCTAAATATTAAAGTTGTTCTTTTCAACCTGACTTAACCACAACCTTCCAATATTTTCCTAAGAAAGTGGCGCTTTACGTGTTTTTTTTTTTTATAAAATGTGAATTTATCAAGATGCTTCAACCAGAATCGTTTTTATAATGTAAAAAGGAGTAGCTTAAAATAAGCCGTAAGTCCGTAAGTAAATCGAACAATTAGTGCAGAGTCGAACCGATAGTTGTAAGCCAAATAGTGCAGATGTATCTATCAAATTTTTAAATTTTTTAGGTTTTATTTATTTACAGTGGCATATCCAGGGGGGGGGCACAGGGAGCACGTGCTCCCTAGAGTAAAAAAAAAAACGTTTTTTTTTTTATACATATTTTTTACATTCACCTCANTCGCAATTGATCGCAGAAATTTGGGATGTTTAAGGTCGCAATAGGTTTTCTGTTTTTGGGCAAAAAAGTTTACCCTTTATACCAAATTTCAAGTCTATAGCATCAGTAGGTCGGGAGATATACTCCAAGATGCGACGGACGGACGAACTACCAAAAGCATAAGGGTCAAGGGTTTCTAGGACGACCTCGAAACCCTAAAAACTACGCGTCTGATTTAAATGAAATTTGGATGGTAAGTCTGATAGACATGGTAAGTAATATGGGGGTTTAACCTCTTGCTTCTCTTCCAAGTACGCACAAACATACATTAATGTATACCTATATCTTCGAAACTACTTATCCGATTTGAATGATATTTGGGTGGTAAGTCAAAAGCGGCCCGCAGATTAGGGCCCATAGTTATGCCACTAATTACAATATCCATCTTGCCTTTTATGGTTGTAAAAAACCAGGGCTGTCCCGGAGGCCCGGGCCCCCTGCCCCCTGGAAACCTGGGCCCCTGGGTATTTGCTCCTTTGCCCTGCCTTCACGACCTATTTTATAAGTATTTTCCTTCCGAGCTTACCCCATATACAGATGGGGTTTTGAGATAAAAAATAATTGTGATCTTTCTGAGGAATGATTAAAAAAAAAAAAAAAAAAAAAAAAAAAACTGAAATCTGATTTAGACATCAGGGAATTTTTCTTGGTCCCGTGTCGTCTTACGGTCTGTCACTCAATTTTTGCAAATTATCTTTATAACTACTCGTCTAATTTTTATGAAATTTATGTTGTAGGTCACAATTGGCTCATTGTTTGCCTCATATAAGTTTCAACTTTTTGCTCCCATTTGCTTCCACAGACGCACAATCATACATATTCATTTACACCTATATCTTCAAAAGTACTCATCTGCTTTTTATAAAATTTGGATGGTTTGTTAAAAGTAATAATCTGATTGCACCTAATTAATTTAAACCGCCTGCGCCCTATAAATTTTGCTTAATTGATACTTCTATTCATGTAAAAAATCAAATCATTTTTGTCCGATTTAAAAAACGGAGAGAAATTTGACAATAATAGGTTGTAAAAGCATAAAATTATTTAAACTAGAAATAGGACGCGAGGAATCTTTGTGTCACACCAATTATTATCATCTATTTTTAAAATAAATATCAATAATGATAATAATAATTTTAAATATATTATCTATGTATAAACAACCTCGTCATGCACCCCGAGAATTTCAGTCCAATTAACATAAAAATTTGGTTACTGTCAGAGCGAAATAATTTAACCACAAGGATAACTTTTTATACCAGCTATTGAAATTAAAAGTAAGTTCAAGAATATTAGACAACTGTAAATTAATAATGAAATTTGATTAAATTTCTGAAGGACTGCAAAGAGCTAGGAAGATGTTGTTGATGAAGAGGGAGGGGGGAGGTAAGGACGGACGTCAGAGAGCAAAAACTGAATTATTCACGACCTTCAATTTATTGGCCTGGAAACTGGGTGACAAATTAATGAAAATGAAACATTTACCAATCATCTTAATTAATTTGCCTGTCATATTGCATAATATTCCACTTCAGTTAATAATGCTTTCTTTATAGCCTCATTGTGATATTATGTCATTTCACAAAAAAACCCAATTCTATATTTATAAAAGAAAATAACTCAAAACGAATCAGTGACATAAGATATGACGATATCTGTAGATATATAATCCAGATACCTGTGACTGGCTCATCAAGTATCTCTAATGACCCTGTAGCTTATGATCACGAAAATTTGTTGGTAGATTAACGAATATTTGTACATATTTCCACAATAATCGAAATATTCTTTTTGTCTGTGGTATATCTAGGGTTAGTGCTCCAAATATGAGTCCCGTGCCTAATATGAGACCCCACCTTAAAGAGGCTGGTATGTGCTACAGCCTGGCAAGTCAAACGAAAAACGATAGTGTTTATGGCTATCAGTAGTCTCGGCGTTAGTTGGACGCCTACCGTCGAGAAGAGAGTTTCTGTGAATTTTATTTTATTATACTTCTTATTAAAATTTATTAAGAACATCACAGAAAGCTTGTTTAAAACATCAAGGAAAGATTAACTTAAAATCTATTCATAATATAATGCGATAGCTATTTAGACAAGGTGAAGACATGTATTTCACTTTTTAAGTTTATACCAATCCTAACCTCACAAATTTGTTCTAGAATATATAAACGTGGTTGTTCCCAATATGAGACCCATCACGGGCCTAACATAGGCAGGGTCTCATATTAGGCACAGTTTCTTTTATATTACCAAATCATGCCTGATTTTTGTTTTCCAGATGTATGTATTAATGCAAATACTGCCATTAATGAGAGGAAAGTGCAAAACATTGGTTTAAAAATCATTCAAATGTTTTAAACAGAGGGTCTCATATTAGGACCACTTATGTAAATCTCAAAATTTTGACTTTTTTTAGAAAACATTTTTTTAAAAAAAGAAATATACATTTTTAATTATTTTGAAACATTTGCCATTGCAACTGTTTTGTTTGCCACATCAACTGTTTTGTTTATTTATTTAAATCCTGAGTTACACCAAAACCAAAAAAGGGGTCTCATATTCGGATCACTTACCCTATATATTCGATACCAGTTTCACCAGGCTATTAAACCACCTCTATTCTTTAGTAGAAGTCCTTTCTTTCCCATCCATCTCTGATGGACCTCACCGCCTGTGGAAGTGCAGAGCTCAGAGATCTACTAAATATACTAATATTAACTAATTAATTAATTAATTAATTATTACTTAACTTACAACTTTCATTGCTAGAATGTTTTATTCTTGACTTATTATTATTTTACTTTTTTTCTTTCTCTTTCTCTAACTTGTTTTGTTTGTCCATGTTTTGAATTAATCACAGTAAAAATGTTATTAATGGGATAATATAATTTAATTCACTGTTAAAAAAATAATGTATTAAAGTCACTTACAACATTAATAATTTATGTAATTGTTTTGTCCAATAAATAAACAGGTTAAGTGTGTGCAAGCCAGCACACAACGAGGGTCCGTAGGCAACACTGTATAGTATAGTTAAGTAGTACCCTATTTAAAATGCTAAAAAGCCTACTTTGAAATGTTTTATGGGTCAGATATTTTTGTAATCAGCTCGACGTACCCTTTAATATGATACCCCTTACGATGTCGAAAAAAAAATTAAAAAAATGTAACCCTTAAGTTTTTTACCCTAAATTTATTGAAAAATATTTTTTTTAAGTCGCTATATTTTTAACATGTGTGGGTAGGTACAAGACATATACATGCCGAATTTCAAAGTCATCGGACGAAAGTTGTAGCCGTGAGAGCATGCGACGGACGGACAAACAGATAGACACACGCGCGAAAATATAAGTCCTTGGCTTTTGCCTACGGACCCTAAAAAATTATATTGATCTCAGGAGTGATTAAAATGTTGTTTTGCATATTTGAAGACAATTAATCTAATTGAGAACTTTCTTTTGGATAAAATAATTAAAAATAAAAAAAATAAACAGGTCAAGAGTATGCTAGCCAGCACACAGCGAGAGCCAGCGAACACTGTATTGTTTAAGTAGTACCTATTGATTTAGCTTTTTAAAATTCTAAAAAGCTGACTTAGAACTATCCTATAGAATATGGGTCTGATATTCTCAACACACATAAACAAACTTCTGATGAAGTATATTTTTGCCACTGAACCGGAAAACTATCATATAAAAACATCGAAAAGACCATGATTATAAAAACACGTATTTTGTCAATAAAAAATAAAATAATTTTTTTTCGAAATTTCCAAAAAGTGGTATCTTTACTTTTGGTCGAAGAATGTTCAGGAATTTTTTGCAATTCACATAAGCGAGATAGAGTGTTGGGACACTTTTCACTCCCACTTCAAACTTGCCGACGCTCGCCCTATCAAAGTTATAACCAAAGAATTATATATTTTTGTAATCAGCTCGTCGTACCCTTTCAAATGATAGCCCTCACGGTGTCGAAAAAAATTAAAAAATTTTAACCCTTAAGTTTTTTTACCCTAATTTTTTTGAAAAATATTTTTTTTAAGTCGCTATATTTTTAACATGTGTGGGTAGGTACAAGACATATACATGCCAAATTTCAAAGTCATCGGACGAAAGGTGTATCCGTGAGAGGAGGCGACGGACGGACGGACAGCCAGACACACGCAGGAAAATATAAGGGTCCTTGGTTTTGCCTACGGACCCTAAAAAAGTTAAAAATACTGAAATATACATTATTGGATTCTATAATATTTTGTTAAAAATTTGACACTTTAAAGATAGATCTAAAATTTATTTAGCTTTGGGTTTTATCGAAATCAGTTCCGTAGTTAGGCTTCATGCGTCAGACATAGATGACAGGCAGACATTTTACTACGTTTTTATTAGCTTGCTTTCTTGTTTGTTTGTCCAGTAAAAATCTTGCAATCGAATTTGAACTAAATTCCCGAGTAGCTAGACGTTTGAAACCTTTAGAATAGCTCAGAACACGATGACAATGCATTATTATAATACATTTAGCCATCTTTCAGCAGAATATTATAATATTAACTAAATAGTATGCAGGGCAGGCGCCCTTAAAACGGATAAATCTATCAAACTCCAGGGTTCGTTCTGTAGGAACCCTATCCCTTTGTACATTCTATACATGAGAAATTTAAAAGAAACCACCTATAATTTAATTCATTGCTTGAATAAACAGCGTCACTATTAATCCAATTATGTTTACTGCTCAAGGGTTATAAAATAAATAAATGGAGTGGCAATTTAAAGATAAAAGCTTTTTTAACATCCCTCTAAAGGAAAGGTCAGAAAATAAAGAAGAAAGCCGGTTTGATCAGTCAAATAGCCTTGAGCCAATCATCTCAAAATGTTTTGAGAAAGAAAACCATCGCTATACATCTCGTAAAATATCCGATAAAAAAAAATGAAGCGAGAGAAAAAAGAGGTAGATTATGTGAGAGAAAGAGAAAGAAAGAGAGAGAGAGTGAAAAAAGTGTGTAAGAGAGAGAGGTGAGTGAGTGAGACAGAGTAAGATAGAGATTGAGTGAGTGGGGAGAGAGAGAGAGAGAGAGAGTGAGTGAGTGAGAGAAAGAGAGTGAGTGAGTGAGAGAGAAAAAGAGTGAGTGAGTGAGAGAGAGAAAGAGTGAGTGAGTGAGAGAGAGAGAGAGAGAGAGAGTGAGAGAAAGAGAGTGAGTGAGTGAGAGAGAGAGAGAGAGAGAGAGAGAGAGAGAGAGAAGAACTGGAAAGATCGATGAATATTTCGAAGAAAAATTCATAAAATGAAGAGCTTGAAACCGAAATGAAATGAAAGAAAAAATAGAAACCCAATTTTAGAAAGGAGAACAATCGAAATTTCTTTTTTATCTTGAAAAACCAAAAAACCTTCGAATTTTAAGTACATAATATTAAAATCTTACCACCAGCCTGGGCACAATGGAAAGGATAGTCTCTTGAAAATATCTTGAGATGACTGCACAATCATCAAGCACAAAAGGACGAGAGCTCCCACCTTAAAAACCTTAAGAAGGATTAGAGATAAGACCCACTAGAAGCGATTCCTTTACAATAGGCTATGTGGTAGTTTCTTATACTCGGTCCTGGGCCAACATTAAGAGTACTCAATAACTGTCCACTAGAGGAAATTCCCTTGTCTCAACAACTTTCAAATCGGCATAGAGTAACTGGAAAAGAATATCTTATATGTCATGATTATGCCATCTTAGCTTTAAAAGTATCAGAAAGTTTTATATAAAGAACATATAACCGGTAATTACTCTAATAGTCCTGGAGATGTGCAAACAAAGAGTTTAAAGAGTGCAAAAAAGTGTCTGACTAACATCAAGCTAGAATTTTGTATACAAGTCTTTAGCGCCTTTTAAGAGTAGGCATGTGGTCAGCTAAGTACTTCTGCGGGAAATAACTTGGCAATTGGCATTTGAAAAAAACAAACCGGTGGAGTTCAAATATTACTAAAAATCAAAGTAGTCACCAGTCATGGGACAAACTAGCTTCAACTTGATGTTCGGTCTACAAACTAATTCTGTACTCAGGATCATGAAAATCATAGTGTCCACCATAATTGGTGAGACATAGCTGCAGCTGCTCTCCTCCGGTTTGTTGTTTTTAAACGCCTATTGCCAAGTTATCTCCTGCAGAAGAACTTAGCCGACCACATTTTCTTAAAAGGCGCTAAAAGATTTACTTGTATACAAAATTCTAGCTTGATGTTAGTTAGACACTTTTTTTGCAAGCTATCTCCTGGACTATAATGTTCTTGAACACCACGGACATGAATAAATACCACAAGGACTTATTTCTTGATTAGTTAGATCTTTTAAGGAAAAATTCAAACGCCTCATTCTTACGATATTTCGATCCCTCCTTGGATCATTCTCAAGCTGACTGACTAGCTCATTGTCATAGTTATTGCTTTATGTAAAAAAAAAAAAAAAAAAAAAATTGGAAGGACTTATTTAGACCTTACAATTCTCGTCAATTCAGGTACCCAAAATCAGGTACTGTCAATTACATTATTATTTAACATTATCTCATACATCTAAATACACGAAACTACCAAGAACAACACATTTACTACTTCCTACTTCAAGTTAGAACTTCCATAAATTTTGACCTTAACTGCTCCAGTTATTGGTTTAATTTTTTTTTAAATCTTTAACATTCATTATTGTTCAAACTATTTTTTAAATTGTTTCTCAGTCAATAATTAGTTGTTCTTTTTTTTCTCCTAGAAATGATACTTCTTGTGAACATCATATTATATAATCATTAGAAAATTTTGTGGTAAACTAATTTGTTTAAATCTTCGGTTTTAAGCACCAAATAAATTGTTATATTACAATAAGTTGATAATGATTAATGCTAATAATGTTTTATTACGAAATTATACAATAACTTAAATCCTTTAAGGTCAGAAATTTAAGTCTTTCAGAGTTTAGCATTAGTACCTCAAAATAGATATTTTACAAGTGTCAGAAAATAATTTACATTATTTTACCCGATGATGCAGGGATGTTAGTAGTAAATTAGAAGTTCATTTATATTTAACGGACTTTAAGACATGGAATTTAAGTTTAAATTCGTGGGGCAATATCTATTTACACAATAATACTTCAGTGTTACCTAAAATACATATAAAAACCAGCATATCATGCCACTCTAATTTTCTTCTATCAATAGAAAAAATAAACAATCCGGAAAATAACGTTTGATTATTTGCAAAATTTGGTATTTTTTTTGGTTTCTTATGAATAATAAATAATTGAAAACAGGCTAGAAGAGATTGCAAAAGAAGATAGAAGGATGGAAAAAGAGAAATAAAAAAATCATAAAGTAAAATTCTGTTTTTTTTACCCCCTTACAAAATAGAGGAAACTTGGGGAATGGAATACATAATGGGTTTGCATTTGAATTTCGATAGGGAGGGGGATAGGTGGGGGGGGGTCTAAAGAAGGGGGACGATTTTTCGGAAGCTAATGGGGGAAGGTGAAGAGGGGGTTAGAGTTTTTGGAGCTGCAATTTCCTGGGATTGATCCTAGAAAGTAAATTGCCTCTGTGGATGTTGGACTGGCCCCTAAATTCAACCATCTCTCAATATTTCCTTTTTTTTTTTGGTTAAGGGTAGGATCTTATTTCAGATTCTACTTTTGCCTCCAATTCAGTTTACCTTTAAAATTATTTCAGTTTTTCTTATACTGTATGCATTTTTATGTTAACCATCGGTGTAAAAAAGGAGAAAAATATTCTTTTAAAAAAAAATCGTTTTTATTTTTTTTTTTTTATAAGTAAGGTAAAGAAAGAGGTCTAGAATCTATTTGTAGGTTGAGACCTTTTTTTTTGTAGGACAAATATTTTATTTCTTTCTAATAAAGAATTACTAAAAAATGTTTTCCTAGGTTACAAGTAAAGAAAATAATTTGAGAAAAGCTATAAAAATGATTCGATTCTGTTTGACTTTTATTCAGAATCTTTTTGATTTCGATGGAACGTTTTTCAGATGTAACGTTGAATGGGTTTCAATTTAACCTTTTTGTGGAAATGTTGAAGGATCTCTTAACAGAGTTTACTAGGAACTCAATTTTAGGAGATTACAGTTATAAATGGAAACCCTCATTTCAATAACAAACGACAATTTTATGTAAAATGATCTGGAAACTTAAAGCAGAGATACTTGAGCTATAAGACCATTTTAAGTGTTATTATATAACTTTGATAGGAATTCCTAAAGTTATTTATCTGTAGCTTATTTTTGTCGATCACATTTTATTGCGTTGTCTATCTTGTATATGAGTATGCTTTGAAAGTGTGCGGTGTGTGCCTTCAAGAGTACTTCTTTAGATTGTCACTCCCCTATGTTTTATTAGAATAAAAGACTGACTAAATAATTATTAAGGCAAAGGGATGTTTACTCCAATGTACTTTGGGACAAAGTACATACTCCCCTCTGTTTTGTTTATAATGGGAGTAACAATCTAAAGAAGTGCCCCTTCAAGCAGTGGTGATGCTAATCTTAAATCACCTTTTCCTTAAGCCGGATCTGCTATATCGTTATATTGTCTCGGTTTTTCTTTTTGATTTTATTACTGTTTGTTTAGGCACTGATGATGGCTCTATAGTGGCTGAAAGCTGCTCTGAATTTATTAAATATTTTTTACGTGGAGAGACTTTTTTATTTCAACACTTAATGATGAATAATGACCTTAACTAACGCTTCATATCTTAACATACTTATATTGAGTACTGAGGACTATAAATAGTTATATCTATATATATAAAATCCAAATACCACTCACTGACTGACTGACTGACACATCACGATATCTCTGAAACCACTGGACCTACGACCATGAAATTTTGTAGGTGTGTTCCTCTTACCTCCTAGGTGCTCGCTAAGAAATATTTTAAAAATCCGCCATCTTAAATCAAGATGGCGGCCATTTATATACAAAATTCGACAAGACGATATCTCCGGAACCAATTGCACTAGAACCTTGAAATTTAGAAGTTAGATTCCTTATATCAAATTAGTAACTTTAGATAAATGGTTAACCAATCGGGCATTTTGATTTAAGATGGCGGCCATACATATATAAAAATCAACGAATGTATGTTCTTTATACAAATCTACAGTTGTAGTCAGATCTTGATGAAAATTTGCACAATTGACCTTCAAAGCAAGGGGAAAAACACTGTCTACATGAATTTTCGAAATTTAATTTTGGTACACAGGGGTACGGGGTACAAATGTCAAAGTAATGAATACCCTTCATGATGCATATCGTTGAAAAGCTCTTTAAGAGGACAGTAATTGTTGTTATGTACAGTTTTATCATATTTTCACTTAGGAGGGGGGTAAAATTGAAAAATATAGCTATATCTTATATAAAAAGAAGTGTATCCGTATGAGGGTATGTCTTTTATCCTAATTTGATGAATATTTACACACTTTTTCTTCAAAACAAGGTGAAGGTCACTGCCTACATGAGATTACGAAATTAAAATTTTGGTACACAGGGGTACGGGGTACAAGTAAAGAATACCCTTCATCTTCATGATGCATATCGTTGAAATGCTCTTTAAGAGTACAGTAATTGTTGTTATGTGTACGGGGTACAAATGACAAAGTAATGGATACCCTTCATGATACAAATCGTTGAAAAGCTGTTTAAGAGAAAAGTAATTGTTCTTAAGTACAGTTTTGTCTTATTTTCATTTAGAAGGGGGAGAGGTAAAATGGAAATTTATATCTATATCTATATATGTATATAAAAGTCAACATATGTGTGTACATATGCATGTTCTTTTATACAAATCTACAGTTTTATTCCGATCTCGATGAAAATTTGCATACTTGACCTTCAAAGCAAGGGGAAGGTAACTGTTTACATGAATTTAATGTTTGTTTAATTTATATTGTTCCTAACAACTAAGAAATAAAATCTATATTCTTTTGTCAGATTTTACCGTCGTTAGTAAAGATAAAGAGTAAATAAAGATATCGAGATCAGTTAGATAGGCTTATAGAGAGATGAGATAGATGAAAAATGTAACAATACAATCTTGATGATGGTGATGAATAGTAGTTATGGAAAAAGAGTAGTGGAAAGTTGTGTTCATGTGATAACCAGTAAGAATTCTATATGTATATAAAATATTATGCGACTACAAGTAGCGTAGCAACGCGAGAATTTTAGATATTAATTCTAATTAACAAGTGGGGCCTACCTAGACCAATGAATCTTTGGTAAGCTCTAACCTCTAATAAAAAAGTTATACGAACCTAGGAAAATTAATTTTAGAACCTAAACTATAAAACCCTAATTATAAAGTGGTGTTAATGTTGACAAAGGAAATATTTCTATATTTTGTATACTCTAAAAAGCTTTTGCTTCTACTAAATTAGTTTTTCTACCTTATTTTGATGAACTCACTCATATTAAATAAAACAATTCAGTTGCGCCAAGGTCTGCCAAAGAGGTTTTACTACTATAAAGGGATATTTGCAACCACTCGTCAATACTTTAGGTGGTGATTCTACACCCAAAAAAGCAGCCAACAAGTTTGAATAGACTAGGCCTTATTTTACCCTATTCGCGAGTTATACATATAGTGAGTGTGTATGAGGTACGCAAGATTCTAATTAATTGTGCAATTATAAGATCCTCACTCCATTCTCGGGAAACACCAAAAGTTGGGGTCCTTGCGCAGCCGGTAATCGAACCCGGACTTCCTGAGTGTGAATCTTCACTTGTATTGACTGCCGATGACATTAAATGATATTTTGAGTTGTCAAAATCATCATCAATCAAATATGTTGATGACCTGAGAACTGAGTTGACCAACAATTATTATATTTGTTACTTTAATTATGAACCTAAGTTTAACCTCCTTAATAAGATGGGCAATAAATAATAATTAATAAAATTAGAAATTGTAATAATATATTAATATTTGAAATTGTGCTAGGCCAGGCCAGTTCTATTTTAATTGATTTCTAATTGAGTTTATGGAGTGGATTCAGGGCAATTCGTTAATCAATCTTTAGAATTGATGTTTAATGAACTGTCAATGTTTCATCGAAGTGTTCTCTAGCAAATTGTCTCTATTTTAGACAGACAGGACAGTGATGTCCGATATTAATTAGTAGTTGGGGCTCCTGTAGAATAATGGGTTGAGATGGTGAGATCAGATCCTTAATAGGGGAAAGGTGCAGATGAGAGTAGTAAAGGATCATAGGACAAGAAGCTGACGCTTGACAATTTAAGTCAAGAACCTCTGTACAAAGTTAATCCAATAGGAAACTGCCGTGATAATGAGGATTTAACCCTTGCTTAGAAATTTCTCTCTGGTTCTCAATTCTCTCTCTAGCCCACACTATAATTCAACAGGGTTTCTAACCGAACTGCAAGCACCCCTCTCCAAAACAAGACAGACCTTGCAAACATCTCCATCTGAATCCAATCAGGGAGCTACTAAATCAATCCCAATGTACACAACTACTATCAAATATTGACGGTTAATGACCTTCTCGTTTGTCATTGCAGGAAATGCCAAAACTAACTAACTAATTAATTCCGTGGCGCAACAGCCCGTAAAGGGCCTAGGCCTGCAGAAGGGCTTATACAACTGTATATCTAGTCAACGGCACAGTGTTAGTTTGTCACTCGATCAGCTGTATAACCCTTATAATTGGCATGCTCAGCCTCCGTGGAAATACTAAAACCCCAAACTAATTGTCAATTAGTCTAATTGAAAATTATAAATATCTTTGCTTGACTCATTATATTTGGTATAAATAGTACGGTAATACTGGTGTCAATCTAGGAGTTATGCGTAAATAATGTTGTATTGTTTATGTAAATATTGTTTATATTATTAAGTAATCTTATATTAAATAGCGCAAAACAAACCACTCAATTCGGTCATCATTATATATCTAAACTAAGAAAAATAAGGAAGGGACATTTTTTATTTCAGATTTGCAGTTATTTTTTCTGGGTATATAATTCTTTTAGGGACCCATAATAGACTTTTTGTTTTACTGCTAAATTATCTGGAAAAAAATTCTAGACTGAAAGTTTGTGGAACATATTATGCCAGTTATTTCCAGAGTTGTTTTAATTTAACAGTTTTTGAATGAGAATAAACACAGGTAGAGCAAAATACTGCTTAAAAAAGTTGAAATTGGGCTAATTATAAACTAACACTAAATTTTGATTAGTTTTTTAAGATATGTGTGACGTAAATTTATACGTCTGACAGACTGACTGACAGAAGACACGAGACCAAAATAGTTTCCTGAGGTGTGAAACGGGTTTCTGTCTAGGAAGTTTTTAGTTTGGAGACTAAAAATGTTCTGCAGAGTGATCACAATATTTCAACACACCCTATTTTGAAGAATATTACTTTAAAAAATAAATAAATAAATAAATAAAACATGAACTTAAAAAAATGTGAAACTAATTTTTTTAGCAGTCACAGTATTACCCACCACAGTATATCATGGTATCTCAATAAAGATAAAAGCGTGGACGCTATAAGCAAATAGCAATAAGTGTCCATAGATTTTTTTTATTTTTTTTTTTAAATATAATATTACTTTCTACTTTTTAGTCTTCTTCGCATTAAATAATGTAATCTATTCTAACCTTACTTGTTGATATTAAATTCCTGATTTTTACCGAATAAATTTCTTCATTTCAATCTGGAAATTCATTAATTTATCAGCTAATATAAATGGTCATATCACCCTGCAAAATTATAATAAAAGTTGTTACAGGAAAATCGGTCCTGTAGAACTGGAGATACAGCGTAGCTTAGGTACGTGGGCATTGGGCATGTGTGCGTGGGGGGGGGGGGAGTCCATATACAGGTATGGGTGTATCGGTTTCGAAGGTGCTAGAGGTTTCAACCGAGTTTTCTCTACCTTTCAGCTGAATCTTTGCCTTCAGAATTGATTATGTATTTTCAATGGAAAACCCGCACTTACACCGGTCGTGTTTTTTTAATTTAACCGCCTAAATTGATCGGAAATTTATTGATTTATCAGCAAGACAGACTTAACCTGTAAAAGTTTCAGGTTTCTAGGTAGTCTGGAAGTGGGACAAATTTAGGTTACAAGATTTTTCCCCGACAAAAATTAAGTAATTAGTCAATAATTGGTCGTAAAAGCAAAAACATCATTAAAGTACGGTATATAGAATGCGAGGAAGCTTTGTGCCACACAAGTTGGCAGACTATTTTTCTAAAGTTTTAACTATATCCTGACTAAAAGTTAAATAAATGACTTTTAGTGAAATTGAGTTGTTAAGTGTCGAACAAATCGAATGGTTTAGAAGTTAGGTTTAAATCCATTTGTTTTTTTCATGTTTGTTTGGCTCAACTCGAGGAAGTTAAGCTTAAGGTTTTGTCTGTGTCGGCTCAACTCGGCTCAAAATCCTAAAAGTTTTAAACTAATGGTTCCCTTATCCTTACGTACAACTAATCGTTAAGCGGTCGGAGATTATTTATTACTCCTTAATCTTCCACGTTGAAAATATTTTGTACGTTGCTAATAGAGACATATTTTATCCTTTATTTGGGTTGAGCTTCATAAATTAGTTAGTGTTGTGTTAACAGTCAAGTCAAATTAGAAAATTACCAGAAACTAATCTGATAGATAAAAACTTGGGAACAAAGAGCCATTAGCTCTGAAGTTTGCAAAGTAATAAGGCAGATTTATCATTATCCCAGACTTTAAACGTTCAATTTAACTTATAAATTGGACTGCTTTACACTACTATCAACCATTTTAATTTAAATCTGTATGCACTATATGTTTAATCTAATCTATTATTGACAAAAATCATAATGCAGATCTTGGTTATTTACGGGTAAAGTTGAATGGTGTTTCTTGTGTGTATTAAATTTAACTCCTTCGATTGCTAAATGTATTTTGTTAACACGATGCCAAAATTGTCGAGAAAATAGTCAAAAGAAAATTTACTTACATTAAATTATTGGCCATCAATTATCCAACTGTCAATTCCAAGGCAACTGCTCTCACAATTGCCCTGGCAAGCCATTATCTCATGGAGTAGACTGAGGATACAAACTGCGACCAGCTGCCCCCCCCCCCCCCTCCATCACTTGAATCACGGTATTATTGCGACAATTGGCACCACTGATTAAGCCGGGTTAACATGAAGCCAGTCGATGAAGCAATTGTCGGGGACAGAGTTGTGCTTAACAAGTTGCAGGACAGTCTCTGGTAAGTCCAGTTCAACTAAACCTGTTTACACAGGGATACAAATTTTCGTGGCAATAGGCGTCGAGTGGTGGCCGTGTGCAGTGAGTACATCTTGGTTGGCACATCATACTGGCAGAAAGAAAGACAACTATATTGGCCTGCTACGTTCACACGGTGCCAATTGTCGTAATAGTACCGTGATCCGGGAAGTGGGAGGCTCTGGGTGCAGTTTGTTGTCCTCAGTCCACTCCTAGAGACAGGCTTGCCAGGAATTTGTGAGGGCAGTTGGCTAAGCCATTTGACAAATTGCTCACAATTGTTTCGTTAACTAGCATCGACTGATCCCAGTGTTAGTGGCTGAAGACCTAATAATCTCTCCTAATACTAACCTAATAACAAGTATGTCCGTTGTCCGTCCAACTGAATATCACATTAATATAATATATCACATAAAAGTAAATAAGTTTATCTTATGAAATAAAACTGGAAACTAAAATGTTTTAGAAAGTTACAGTTTCTGCTGTAATTGGACCAAGAAACAAAAATGATCTACTTGATCTACTTGAATCCCATTGTCTACCACTACTAGACCACTAAAAGTTGTTTCACGTCTAATGAGTAGTTATCGAAATGCTTCTATTGAACTAATTGTGTATTAAACTTTCCTACGATTGTTAATAATCCAATTTGATCATAAGTAGAAATTAGTCCTTTTGAAATCTCTATAATAAACTTTTAAAATTTTGTTTATTTTTAATTATTTTAATTTTCAGGAAAATGCGAACTATTACCTGGTGCGAGGCTTTCATTTGGAGGCGACCAAAACACATTAGGTGAGTGTTTACTTGATATTTTAGTTATATTCTTTCTTTTATAGATAACGTAATTTTAGTTTAACAATAAACATTGGCGTAACTAGGGGGGTGCTTGGGCTAAGCCCACCCTAAACGAAAATTAGCCCCCTCCCCCCCCCCCCCCCGAAAAATAGAAAAGAAAAAAATCCAAGATGGTTTTTTACGGACATTTGTACTAAATAGAAAACGCTATGGATTAAAACAGGGCCGATTTAACTATAGGGGCACAATGGGCACGTGCCCAGGGGCGCAACACAAAAGGTAAGGGGGGAAGGGAGGCACGGCTAAACTTTGCAAGGGAAAAAATATAAATGAGAATATGTTTAAAGTAAACCAAATATCCCTTATACATAACCTATGCATATACCTAAATCTCCCTGTGAGTGACCAACAGTTCGGCGGAGAGGAGGTTTTCAGCTCTTGTTAACTTAACAGAATAAAATCAGTGAATAGGTCTTTAATGCGTAATGAGTAATGACATAAGCTGGACAGTTTACAGTTGTTATGTACGTAAAGTGACATAACGCTAGAAATTAATTATGCCGATTTAATCGGCGATTTTTCGTAAAATTTGTTTATGATTAATCTTTGTTTTAGACTAAGCATAAGTTTTTATAAAGAGTAACTTTTTGGAAAAAATAAATTTTTTTGAAATTTGTTGGAGGCAACCCAAACTGAGGACAGTAGTGAGGGTTAATCTGACATTTTTTTTACTTTCTCATATGAGTCGTTTAGTTTCAAAACCAGCTATCTGCAAGAAAAGAAATTTTTCAGGAGGGGCAAAAAACTGATTTCACCATGAATCAATCATAATTTTTATAATAAAAAAATATTCTTTAAAAGTGCTCAGGTATTAATTAAAATTCATGTTAAAATTAATTGAATTAAATGTTTCATGACCATGTAATTAATTAATTAAAATTG
>KZ651262.1:588572-599418 GCA_001010745.2 Gerris buenoi | reverse complement strand
AAGTTATTCTTTATAATAATATTTGCTCATTTTGAAATGAAGAATTTTCATATTATTAAAAATTCGTATTATGTTATTTTTGATTTTTCGAAACAATTTTACTCTTTATAAAATTGTTTATTTAAATTCCTAAGAAGGGGGGGGGGGCGCATCGTGACGGGGTGCCCAGGGCGCAGTGAACATCTAAAACGGCCCTGGATTAAAATAAATACCCACTTTTACAAAACTATTAACTAATCTGGCAAACAAGAACACGAAAACCTGAGCCCAATTATTGATAGATTATTGTTTTCGTTTGAATAACGGTGGGTTCACAGCTAGCGGATAGTATTTAAGGAGGGCTATATAGATATTAATATAATATCTTCGGAGAACCGCCGAGACGGAGGACGGACGGAGTCGTTGTTTCCCTCCCCTTCCCCTCGAGTTTTGGTCGGCCAGATTATAAACAAAGCCAATTATCAACATAAATTTAGTTCTCTTGCTTAAAAAACTTATATAATAAGTTTATAGATAAGGAATTTTATCATTATATAAATAAGAAATAGGTACATAATAAAAATAATGTAGGAACAGATATAAAAACATGGACATAATACACAGATAAAGATAAAACACTGATAAAAAACGTAGATAAAACACAGATTATAATAAAAATAATGCAGAAACAAATGAACAGATACAAATATATTTTAATAAAACAATTTTTACATAAAAACAGAAAGGAAATAAGAAGAGGACGAAGTAAAGGTTTCGTACAGGTTTAGCGGCACCGCAAAAAATATGGTTAGGAACCAACTTTCTGCGGCGCCGCAAAAGAGATGCCATAGATGAATCCCTTCGGGCCTCCGCAATTAAGGATCCGCTAGCTATGAACCCAGAACCCACCTTAACGTTTAACGAAAACGAAAAAAACTAGTGAGCTCTGGAGCACATTCACCCGCCGAACATGGGTAATTTCGGAAAAAAATCCGAATTGGTAATGTCAAAATCGGTTAGGAACCTTAAAAATCGATTGACTAAACATTGGGTAAGGGCAGTTTTAAACTACTCCTTAAGGGAGAAATCGGCCCTAAAGGGGGAAATACTTTTTTGGATTTTTTTACTGATGGGTGTGTTTGTTGTGGAGACATGTAGTTTACGGAAAATTGTTAAGGTTATAGAGTATTTTTAGGGAAAAATGCTATATGCACGGAAATTTTTCGGGAGATGGGTTTATTTTCAACGGGAAATCGTCTACGGTCAAAAATGGCGTTTTTTTTAACACGTTTTTACGTAAAACTTTTGAAATTATTAAAAAATTAAAATTTATTTTCAAGGCTTTTGTAGATCGCGTACATGTCCATCGCCGGTAACGAGACCCTTTTTTTTAACAGCACTCCCGCTTAAGGGCGACACCAGGAAATTTTTTTTTCGCCGATCAGAGAACCGGAGATATTTGGCTCGGGGTGAGATATATATATCATTGGAGAGCCCTTGGGAAGAATAAAAAAGTGATGCAAAAACATTTTTTCATGTTCTTTTTATTAGGTAAAAAGAACCTCTAGAATTTAATTTTAGGGTATCAAAATTTCAATTTAATTTTAGGGTATCAAAAATTTTTCCAGGGGAGGACCCCCGGAGACATAGCCCCCCCTTAGAATTTTATCCTAGTTACGCCAATGACAATAAAATGTTTTAGACAAGTGTTTGATCAAAATTATAATTTCTTATTGTAATTACATCAAAAAATTAAATTGATTTTCTTGATGGGTTTAGAATATTTGTCGGTTTTATAATCTGAAGAGTAGACTGAAAACAAAAGTTTAAGAAAAACTTTATTTATTTATTGTATCAATGATCGCATACTGAGTATATACTGAGCTTCGTTTGCATAGATTTCACCTGATCAAAATCCGAGATTAAATAACACTTAAATGCCTTGTGATGGATGTATATAAATAAACCTTCCATTGGGTGTTGCACATTACTATTGCTCATTGGAGAGGCTCTGTAGTCTATAGGAAAAGAATTTGTTCGTCAATATTTAAAAATCCATGATGAATTAAACTTTGCATCTTTGAAACTCGCTTGCAAGCTGTAGTTCAGAATAATTACACTGTCAAGCATTGCGAAGAAACATTTTTTTCTGTCTTACCTTAGTTATTTGAATTAGATTTTCACCCTATAACGTAAGTAATCGCCACAAATCGTACCAGTGGCATCCCTTACACATAGATTTATAAGCCATTTTGGAAAGTGTATAAAGGCGCGTTTGGGCTATATAGATAACGATAGATTCATAAAGCCGTGGAGACGTCACTGAGTGTTTTCTACCACCCTTCCTTGTGCACCCTTATATTTGCGCAGTTTTCCGTTAAGGTAATAAACATAAAATAATTTCAAAAGCCGAATTCATTATTAAAATGTAATACTAAATTTTTAAAAGGATGATTGTAAAATGAAGAACAAATGTGTATTTGATATTTAATATGAAAATTGATTACTCAAAAAATGAAATAAGATATTTAAACAAGAGGGAAGAGGACTAAAAAGGTTTCATTTAGGTTAGCTTTGACGCGAGAAGTTGGTTTGTATCTCCAGCTATCTAACCTTCAACCCAAATTCAAACATACAATAAATTAAACAGAATTGTAAATCCTATCATAGCTTATCTCACTGGAAAATATGAAGTCGGACAGAGTATGGGCGCCACCCGACAAAGTTTTTCGCACGACCTAAATATCTTCACGTCTCTAGACCACTAACCACTCCCACCGGAACAGTTTTGGTCGGATTCTACCCGTAACGTCGAACATTTTAGAACTTTCAGAACATTTATCTGGCAACGACCTGGTAGGAAGTAAACTGACTAGGAGATATTTTTAGCTCGTTTTATCTTCGTAGATAAATTGAAAAATTATTTTTCTTAAATTTACAGTACGCTATAGATTGTAATGTTTATTTTTATTCTTGGTTAAAAACTTTAATATACTTTATTTATTCATTTATAACTTCAGTTATAAATAAAAAGTTCAAAGCAAGATAAGATATTAAAGAAACTTTCTTAAAAATCATGTAATTTGCTTTAATTAATAATTTAATGAGATTTTCTTCTCTTCTCTCTTTGATAATATTTTTCTTTATTCAAGTTTACTTTATTAATTATTTTATTTTGCTATAGAACATCCTTTTTTTCTGCTAATGCATTTTTTATGGTTTACAATTTCATTCTAAAGTTTTGTACTACTCTGTTAATGAAGAAAAAAAGGGTTTTTAGGTCATAAAATTGCTTTAGCAAGAGCTCTTATTACCTCTTTGTCTTGTAATACTTATGTGTATGAGCGAAAATTTATACATTTTTAGGTCCTCTGTGTTCAAAAATGTTTTCTTATAAAATGATCATCTTTGTAAATGCGTGGAGTCTATCATTCCAAATTTAATTCTTTTGTAATATTGCTTCCTGTAATAACGTAATGATGTTGATTGGAAAGTATAGAGGCAGACTAAAATCGGTCTGAGAAAATTCAGAAAACTTTTCTAAATTCATAATTATACTTAGCCCAGTGTTTTTCATGTTTTATTTTTCGTAGATACATTTAATTATTATTGAATATTGTGCCACCCGTTTGGGCGCACAAAATATAAATATGATAATATAATTTATCATAGACCAGGTAGATGATCAGTTCTGAGAAATGACCCACTGTCCTATTCAAAACGGTAAACTTCAGCAGGGTGAATAAATTCAGCGTGTTGGTAGACGGAATGAAAGAAACTTTTAGTTAGTTATGGAAATTTTCCAGAAAAAAAGAAGATATTTCGAAAACAAAATAAATTCAAGTTCTGATTTGGTATAAAATATAAGATACAAAAGGGTGGTTGGACACCATAGATAGGCCCAGCATCAACTGATGACTCAACCGATAATAAAGGTTTACTGATTTTCAAGCAAAAACTAATTTAGGACTAACCCAGTCCCTAACTGACCTAACTCCGGGTAACAGTGAAACGGCTATTCTTATCTCCGTCTCAGCTGTTAACGTTAGGTGTTAGTCTACCAAAAGAAAAGAAAATATGAAAAATAAAAGAAAAAAAAAAAGAAAAAAAGGGTATACTATCCGCTTAGAGGGCACTCACTAACTCTTACCTAACTCCACGTTGTACAGGGATACGGCTGATCTAACTGACCGTACACTGGGTCACGGTGAGTGAGTCCTCTAAACAGGAAAATAAATAATTAAATAAAATAAAATTTAATAGGTTCGCAGTAGCTATTCCCTTGTTGCCTCAAGAAACCACTGAGGATTAATATGGTGAATACAACCCGAAGGAAATTAATAAAATTAAATACAAGTAGTATTATTTAAAATTTACTAAAATACTTCAAAGAAGTAAAAGGTTTAAACCTGCCCAGAATCCAAAGTGAACGTCTGGGACAGATTACAAGGAGTAAGAGTAACTAACCTAGTCTGGCTCCTAGGATACACTAAGTTAAATGTCAGGTACAAGGTAACAAGTACCCAAAGGTAATTAAATGGGAAAATAATCGGAAAGATTAAGGGAGATACGGGACATAATAATTAATCAAAGTGAAGTTAAAATTAAGTTAAATATATAAAGTTAAATGTTAATTGAACAGGAAAAAACTGTTTTTACGTTAAGGGACGGACTAAAAGTGCACAAAGCTTACCTCAGAATGCCACGTCTCGTGAGCACGAGAGATGGTACGGTTCATCACTGGGTATGGCATGGATCGCTTATACTAAATTACACAAGAAAAGGGACGAGACTATAAAATATAGAAACGGTATTACAGTTTGTCAAGTCGATATCGTAAGTGTGATTCTTTTCATGTGAGACGGTAGAGTAGTGTCTAGACGGGTTGAGTCCACATCGTGTAGGTACAAAGGTGACTAACGTAGAATGTCTGGCTTACGATTCTCGCCACAATCTTGATACTGGAAGCAAAAAAGTCTATCAGACACACTTCAATACGTCAGTATTAAAATTAAACTTCAAACTAAACGTTACTCGCACCTGTAAGATACGGTATGGAATTTCACAGAGAAATACATCAAGAGAAGTTATACATGCTGTTTATACTTCAGCGTCAGAACCCAATCAGATTACGGGAAACACACCTGTTATAGATAATTAAAAAGTTAATTAGATAGTTGAAAAGCCGATACGCAGAACTAAACTGCTACTAATTTCCTCACAGGAATTAAAGAGAAAAGTAAGAAATCAACTTACAGCTGTCGGAAGGAATCCACTCGTAGATGTCCGGAAACGTGGGTCGGAAGCAACAGGTCGGCAAAGTTACTGAAATTCATCTGGTACTGAAAATGTTAAAATAACTCCGAAGGTAACTCAATTGCGGAGGTACCGATTATAGGAAATACAAAGAAATTAACGGAAGATAAAAATTACCCGACATTTTTCCCAGAAACACCTGGGAAAATACGGGAACTGTAAACGATGCGTCACGACAAACGAGAAAAAGAGAGCGTCTGTAACGTCCTACCGGCTTCGAAGAAAAGTCCTCATGGTCAAGTAGTGTTAAAAAAACCTAAAATAATAGTTAAAACCAAACTGAACAAAACAGGCCTAGAAAATTAAAGGAAACAGAAATAAGAATTAAATAGTTAAAATTAATTTTCTAGCTAGAATAGAACAGAAGATATGAAAAAAGAAAATTAAATATACATATGTGAATATACAATATGTTAAATATACATAGGTGAAGATATGTGGGACTTGGTAGATATGTGACACTTCGAGACAAAGGGTAGTTCCTTGGAGAACCGCAAGATTGGCAGTAGGTACTCGGCCCTAGGAATTGAGAAAGAACGAGACGACAAATGCACTACTTCTTTCTAAGCGGCCATAACCTCCCAAAATAACCTAGCAGGGTACAATATTATATCAAAATTTATCTTAAAAATAACTTTTCCTGTCAGCAACTCTCTTCGTCCGCGTTTAAAGCTATTTTTCACAGTATTTTCTCTTTATTTGAGAAAAAAAAAAATAGAAAGAGACTAGCCAGAATGGATCAATATGTATTAAAAAATAAGTGTAAAAATGCGTGGCATATTTTTATATTACTCTAATTTACATATTTTTATATTATTATGCTACTACTGTTTCTAGTAAAGGATTAAATATTTAATCCTTTACACATATTGGATATGTTCACTTTATATTTAAAATAATGATCATGAAAGAGTTTTAACTTTTACTTTGAAGGTGTTAATCCTAATTACATCAAAGAGTTAAAAGACTCCATTAATTAATTATTTTGAAGCTTACTTGAACATTTTCACTAATTCAAGTTTAGTTTTATTTGCTAAAAGAAAATGTAATATATAAATTTAACTTAAAACTAAAAAAGTGAAAAGTATATTTTTCCGGAAAATATTGCCTTACTTATTCATGGTTTGGAAAAAATGGGATTACATTTATTCTATAGGAGGTAGTATTTTCCTCTAGGGTAATATTATGAGCTAGAATTGTAAAATATTTATAGTTCTAACTTCTCTTTTTTTCACTCACCTAAATTATCAACATTAATTTTAATTACCATATTTTTTTTTTTTTTTTACAAAAAAAATCTGATTTCTTAAGCAAACAAAAAAAAAAAACTTTAAATTAGCTAGTAACTGATTTTATATAATGAATTGCCTCGATCAGGGGTGTCTCCAATATTTTTGGTTGAAGGACCATATTTTTGGTTGGATCTAGATAAGATATTCTATAAAAAGCCAGATGAAATAAGCAATTGTTTAGGTTTATTTGTTAACTTCTTTCGTGGCGCTGCGGGCCGAAAGCACCGTTTTACGGGCCTGATCCAACTTTAGTTTGGTCACCTTGGGTTAAACAAATAGGGGATTAATAAAATACAATGATTTTCCTCACAGATGTCAAAATGATTGACAAGAGAACAATAGATTGACAAATAGGCAGATAATATAAATCAATGATTATCTTCACAATTGTTCAAATGATATTGACAAGGGTACAATAGATTAAATAAATAGAGCATTAATCAAAATCACTTTTTTTGTTTCACTGATAGATAAAAAATTATGAAATAATCAGTCAGAAATTAATATAAATCAATGATTATCTTCACAATTGTTTAAATGATATTGACAAGGGTACAATAATAGATTAAGTAAATAGGGAATTAATAAAAATCAATCATTTATTGTAGAATAAGAGAGCAGTAGGCGAAACAAATAGGGAATTAATAAAAATCTATAATTTTCTTCACTGATGCAAAATTATTGACACTAAAACAATTGATTATTCAAGTACAGAATAAATAGAAAGTTATAATTATCCTTACAAGGTTCGACATGCTTGAAAATAAAACAATATATTAAACAAATAGGGAATAAATAAAAATTGTAAAAAAAAATTGTGTATTGTATGATTTTTTTTTACAGGTAAAAATGACTGACTAGACTAGAGAATAATAGATAAAACTAATAGGGAACTAATAGTTAGTTAGTTAGTAAAGTTTTGGATCAGGCCTTCCACTACAAGGGAATTAATAAAAAATAATAATTTTCTTTACAGTTGTCAATATAATTTACAAAAAGAACAATAGATTAAACAATTATAGGCCAGTCAAATAAGACTTTTTCGGGGAATTAATTTCCAGAAAGCTGGAAATCGTTTTTATACCTTCGTTTGGTCCTAAATAACTGTAATCTGAGTTTGCACCATCCCAGGAGGTGAGCATAACTTTTGGGAGCCCAAAAACAAGTAAATTTTTGCACTTTTTTCAGTTGTTTGCCTATAGCTCGAAAATAGTGAGTCAGACGGAAAATGACATTCTATTCAATATTAAAGAGGTTAAATTCTGCGTCGAATGAGTATATAAATCTTCAAATTCGGTTCAGTAGTATAGCCGTAAGCAAAAGTTAAAAATTGGGAATTTTTTACTTTTCCTCACTACTAATAGTAGGAAAAGTATTGTTTTCACCAAAATTTTTGTTTTTTTGCAAACTTTCAACTCGATCAGGACCATTTTCGATTTATTACGATTTTTTTTTAATTTTTGCTGACTCAGCAAACTGGGTTCAAGATGGCGGAAAAAGTTGATTTTCCGGGCGGCACCACTACTACAGGTAATGACTGATTTTTCTGCCAAGTTTCAACTCTCTAGGTTAAATACCTTGGGCGCTACGATGCACATACACACATAACACATACACACCCATACATACTCACATACATACATACACATACACATATACATACGTCATGCTGAAAACCACTCAGGAGTTCTTAAAAACACTTAAAATGGATAATTCCGTTGAAATCTCGAAAACAAAATTTTTGGTGAAAATAATATATTTCCTACTATTAGTAGTGAGGAAAAGTAAAAAATTCCCAATTTTTAACTTTTGCTTAAGGCTATACTACTGAACCGAATTTGAAGATTTATATACTCATTCGACGCAGAATTTAACCCTTTTTAATATTGAAACAATAGTCATTTTCCGTCTGACTCACTGTTTTCGAGCTATAAGACAAAAACTGAAAAAAGTGCAAAACTTTACTTGTTTTTGGGCTCCCAAAAGTTATTCTCACCTCCTGGGATGGTGCAAACTTAGATTACACTTATTTAGGACCAAACGAAGATATTAAAACGATTTCCAGATTTCTGGACATTAATTCCCCGAAACGGCTTTTTTTGGTCTAATTTGACTGGCCTATTAAGGGATAAACAAAAAACAATTATTTTGCCTTTACAGATATCAAACTTATTTTTAGTCAAGATAATAATCTAGATAAAAAATCTTTATTATTGTTGGTTGGTTATTAATTGGAAGACTGCTAAAATAAAAAAATAAAAAACTTATCCGTTTAATACTTTAATAGAAACAACTTATAACTAATGATATTTAGTAAAACTTTTGTTACTTTAAGAACTTATGATCGAATTAATTATCGCTTGAATTATTAATGATTGTCACGAAATGTAACATAGTTCTTCTGTTATCTACACGAGTTGGTAAATAGTTTAAGGTAGCTTAGTAAATAAAAAAGTTAACCTTAGTTAACTTTTTTATTTAGATACGTGATAGGTCAAATGTGCTTAACACTGCTCTACACAAAATTTTTCGTACTTAACATTTTTGAGCTTTTTTTGCTGACAAATGTATTATATTGTTCCATTCCTTGCAATATAACCACATACAGAGTAGGTATAAAAAGAGGGGGGTGGATTGTCTATTTTGGGTTTTCTGATGATCATGTCGTTGAATAATGAAAATCTGTTAATTCGACACATCATCCAGTTTTATTATGATTATTATTTATTTGAAGTTGTGGACTGAACTTGTGAAATTTAGGGGCAAAAGCTTTTAAGAATAATTAAAAATAATGGTTTACAAATAAAAGAACTCTAAACTATTTTATCTACCCTATCCCTTTTTTTAAAAAATATTTTGGGTTCTTAAAGGTCAAGTTATTGCGTCAAAAACACTAAATATATATATTTTTTTATTGTTTTACCTATTTTTGTTTTTAGATTTGTACAATTGCAATGTAAACTTTCTGAAATGTAACTGATGCATTCAACCCTATTCTCTGTAATTTTTCTAATAAGTTATTGAATAAAATTATTTCTTGCTATAATTACTGGATACTAACCTTTAGTGTAGACTTAAAATTTAATGATAGTAAACACATTGCCGATACGATACGTGTCGCTTGTTCAACGTATGGCTGGCTGAGTTGGCGCACTGGCGATGCCCAACTGGCGCATTTTCGCAAGTGCCAGTTTTTTTATCTACACATTGGCCGCTTACTAATTGCCCTATTCCAATCCAACCTTTTCTAGCACCTCTACAAGCGCCAATTCAACCATCTACACTTAGGCCAATTTTACCGAATCGTATGCCCAAAAGCGGGCTCGACAGGTCGTAGGCGAACGATAAAGTTGAAAAAAAAAAACTATTTAGGAAAATAAACACTTATACTCGCTCCCTCTAATCGTTCGATAAAATGATCATTCGCAATTTTTCAAACAAACGAGCTTTCGCAGTTGTCTGTTAAACAAATGAATTTTCCTTTATCAGTCGCAAGTCGTTTAGTTTGTTTGGTCTAGTCTTCTTATTGTGGTCATTGCGTTAACGCTTACTCGGTTTTTGGTGGAAAGACTGTTTAGATTTCGTATACATTGCTTAAGTCCGTTCGTATACTTTTTATATTAAACAAAAAATTAGTAATATGTTTAAAGAACTAGCTTACAAAAAGTTGTTCGCCAAAACGACTGACTTCGCCCATCTCTGACATGATAGTATGTTTACTGTATAATTATAACCACTAGTTGGAGGTCATTGACTGTCTCAGGCACGGACATGTTGACGTTGGCTTAAACTGGATTGAAATAAAGGATGTGACAAGTGTGTAGTTGTGTATGGGTAGATACGTATATTCCTCCTTGGTATTGTGATTAGTAAAAGAAGTGTCAATGTTGGATCAAACATTACCCAATGTATGGGCTCAGCTTAAGAGATAAAATCATCAATGAAAGGTGATGTCCGTGTATATTATTTTAACTATGTGGCCCAATGTGTGAGCCCGGCCTAAAAGTTAACATTATCAGTAGAGCTGAGATCATTCTAGATTAATTTCAATTATTCGGCTCAAATTTAAAGAAATTTTTCCACCATATTTCCTTTAAATGGTATGAGGAAAAACACAAAGCTATTAATTAAGCTGTAATTCAATAAATTTCCTCTCTGTGGAGAATCACTCAAATGTATAACAAAAATGTTTTGAGCTAAAAAGGTTGTTCCAAATATTCCAAATGCCTTTATTAGATTGATATATATATATATATATA
>KZ651262.1:509387-530102 GCA_001010745.2 Gerris buenoi | reverse complement strand
TCATTTTTTTACGATTTTGGTAGTACTCATACTACGGAAAGATTAAATTTTAATTTAAATCAAATTATAATTATTATTAACTACGGGAAACAATCAGAGAAAAACAAGCTCCAGCGCCGGGATTTGAACCCGGGCCTTTGTATTTCCAGTACAATGCTCTAAACTAGCTAAGCTACGCAGGAGAATGCTTTCAACTGACGTTATTGATACCTTGACCCGATTTTAACAATTTAAAATAAATTGTTTATTTAAAATACATTAGAGTAAGGTTTAAACACCCCAATTAGAAATTTAATCGGTCAATAATTGCCATAAGAGCTCAAAGTAAAAAATAAAATAAAATGTAGCTCTATATAAGGTAAAACCGATGGAGTTACGACAAAACGTCATACGACCAAAATTGTAGATCTTTTGAAGTCATCTTTTTCGCTGGTGCTATCTGCTTTTCGACGTATATCATTTAGCCACAATAAGCCTCCAAAAAAACTTTAATGTTGCGTCCGCCATCTTTAATTTTTTTAGGGTGTGGGGGGGGGGGTAAAAATTTAGATCATGAAACTTGAGCATTCTTCATTTAGCAGTTTAAATAGCCGTAACTTACACATGAAGTTTGAAAAATTAATGCGTAATTTGTAGAAATAATACTTATAATGTTTAGGTAAATAGTACCGAGTCACAAAGGAAATCAAAACTTCATAATCTTACACTATTATTTCATTTTTTATTATGTATTATCTATTTAGTTCTCATTCTCAATAACATGTGGTTCAATAATTCCAATGGTAAATCAGCTGCTAACACGGCTTAAAACTTTACTAAACCTAAATTGCAATTTTGACTAGGATGAAGCTGAAATTGAAATAGTTGGTTTGAGTGCATTGTAGCATATATAAAGGTTTTAAAGTCGAGTTTTAAGCTGCAGATCTAAGTGAAATAAAGGAAGTTGTTCATCTCCTAAGTTAAAGTTTATAATGAAGAAAGCAGGTTTAAGTCTGAAACTTTTATCATGGAAAACTCGCTAATCCCACGGCTCTACTCTTCTCTGCATTTACCTTTACTCTTGACTTCCTAGAAATGACTTGAATAATTTCATAATTACTATCAAATCTTTGGAGACAAAATTCTTATGCAAGATTCCAACATTTCTTTCATACCTTTTACAACTAATGCTAATGCTCTAATATTATATGAACTTTGTTAAAAAAATAAATCACTCTTACAGATTACTTTTACTTTATCCTTAAGGTAAATTAAAATTAAGGGTAATCACGATCTTGAAATTAAAATTTTTAGGGAACGATCTTTGTTTAACAAGTTAAATATTAAAATTGTACCTAGACCAGAAGACTAGTTATAATTTAAATGTTAATGGTGGTCCGCACACGAGTGATTAAGTAGTTGCGGCGATTTAAAAATTCCAACTTGTCCGATTTTTTGGGCGAGTCAACTGTTGCCGGTGGAATGAACATACAGGTTTAGACGTATCCCCGCACGCCACACAGGGCGATTGAAAGTTGGTCTCTCAAAGCTCAGTTGACGTTTTGTGCGCGTATAGTTAGTGCTAATCTTTCCTCTAGTCGTACTGCCATTCGTAAATCTGAATCCTGATATGAAATACGAGGTCCTACCTGCATCAAAAGCTTTTCTCACTCATGCAAAAATAATATTATTTTTTAGGGGAGTATTTTTTTTTTTTTACTAATGTCAAATAATGTATGATATTTATCTTCTATCAATCTTCTGCTAATTTCCTTCCTTCTTAAGAAATCCAGAACAAACACATGCAGTTTTGATAATATCCATTTTGAAACTGATCAACTATCTTGTTTCCCTTGTTCCCTTTTGTCACTGAGATCAAAAGTTGCTCATTGTGCGGCCACCCTTAGGCAGGTGGCGCTTTCAGTGGCTTGCACATGCACCATCTGAGTCTTTATACTTGATAACCTACCTAACATATGATATGTAACATATCCTTTCTTTTTAAAATTCCCTTTGTTCTATTTACAACTTATTATAATTATTTGATATTATAATAATTGATATTAATTATTTGATTCCATTTATAAAAATAATGTTATGATCTCAACCTACCTTCATGATCTCAACCCAATTTAACATCTGTCAAACATCTTTTTCCTCACTCAATATCAAATTATTTGGTAACAATGGAGGGCCTACTTAACTGATTTGACAAAGTTTCAAAAGAAAAAAACCAAAAAAAAACCAAGTAAATGAAAGAAAATGTAATACTAGCTTAATTGAGCACACATATGCCAGTAACATCGAAAATTGAAAAATAAACTTTCAATAATAGATATAATTTAAAGGTATGATAATGAAGGTCATATTAGATGATCTAGCTTGAATATTTTAGAAATAGTGAAGCTCAATCAATTTTGGGTTCAAAAATAAATAGACTGCCAATTAGTGTGGCACATAGCTTCCTCTCATCCAATCATGTACTTTATTGCTGTATTAACATTAACATTATTGTTATATTACTTTATTGTTACATTGGATATTGTATAAAAACTATTAATAGTTTTAGCGATCTTTAACACTTTATAGCGGTGTCTCTGTTGGTATTACAAAAAAATTGTATTCGTAAAAAATGTTTGTCTCATTGAAAAGATGAAGTTTGATTTTTTCCCAGGCCTAAATTTCCAATTTTAAATTTGAAGTTCACGTTTACGTGAGCGTTACGCGTGAACGCTTGGACGGATAACGTTGTCCAACGAACTCGTCCTGAGCATTAGTAAAATGAACATGTATTCCAAATTTCATCAAAATCTGTTAGGAATTACTCAAGTTATCGTCGGACGTTTCATAATTCGCGGACACAGACCGACAGACAGACAGACACGAGACAAAAAATTATCCCTGATGTCTGAAACGGATTTCTATCTTGGAATTTTTAAAATCGGAGACATAAAAAAAAACTACCACTAAAATTAGTTCGTGAATATAAAATACAATTATTATAATATAGATATTAATATACTAAACATTTACTTCGCCAAGTGATTACAATTAATCTTTTGTTAATCATCTATTTATCTTTAAATTGTTTCTTCCCATATAAAATAAACAGAGGGGAGTAACAATCTATAGAAGTTGTACGGAATGATCTTCTTTAGACTGTTACTCCCCTTATAAAGACAGAAGTGTGATATTCCTTTGTCCCAAAGTACATTGGACTAAACAATCTCTCCTTCTTAATAGTTATTTAGTCTGTCATTTATATTCTAAAAAAAAAAACAGGGGTGTTCAATCTAAAGAAGTACCTATTCAATATAATCTCATTCCAATATAATCTCTATAAAATATAATCTCTATCCAATATTATTTATAATCTATCCAATATTGCTTTTACATGATTCATTTTAATAGCTACATGTATCTGATTGCTATTTATCTGATCTCTCAGTTCTAGTTCTCTCATTTAGTTTAATTTTATTTATAAGTTCACTTAAATCACTATTGTCATTAAGCTTTACTCTTACTCTTATCTTATTATCATTTATGATTTGCTGATTTATGTGAGTAATAAATCTAACTAGATTATTCTACATTAAAAGCAATTAACCTTTTGAATGATATTGATACATGATTAAAAAGTTGTGCAACTTTCGACTAATAATAGAGGCCTTAACATTTAAGTTATTCAGTCTGGATAATATATTACTGTATTGATTTATTTTTATCTAAAGCCTTCCCTGACTTTTCTTTTCACATAAATAATGAGATACCTAACCAAACTTTAAGAACATCATTGCTTCGATTAATCCGTAATAATTCAAGATTTTAAGATGTTTCTCGCCACTTTATGTATGTAAGAGGTTTAAAAATATAAGAGATAACATATTACCCTTGCAATTAAATATAAAATAAAAATTGTCGGTTAAATGTATAATTACTTTTATTAATCTATTTTATTCTTGTTTTTGCCAAGATTTTGTTTAACTTTTATCCGTGTATACTTTTAGCTTATTTACCTTATTAAGATTCCAGTTCTTCCTACATAACTCTGTTTTAGATAGAGTTCATTTGCTTTGTCTTTTTTTTTTAAAAAATTAAGGACAAATCCTACCTTCATTTTATTTTACTTTCAAAATGAGTCACGATTAGGTGGGTTTTGACATCAAAACCAGTAGAGAGGATGAGGATGGTGACGTGACCTGAAAATTAATGTTTGGAGAAGGCAAGAGAAATTGAAAAAAAAATAATAAAATAAAATAAAATAATATAAAAAAAAATGTAAATGTAAATGTAAATGTCTGAAAAATAAGGACAGGAAATATGGTATGCCAAATAATTTCGTTTTGAGAGAAGTTTAAGATTTCTTTAAAAATAAGTGGTCCTGCAAGAGAAAGATTTTCATCCGGTACTATCGAGTACTATTTTTAGGGGGGGGGGGGGTTACTATTTATTACAGAACTGTTTAATCTACGTCTCCATACTTAGAATCCATCTTCTTTTAAAATCTTCTCTAGTTTGGATATCGAATCCTCAAATTTTTCAATATACACTGAACTAGGAGTGATTTCACATTTACGGGGTTCTTCTTTGTTCTTCATTCCTTTGTCTACGGCTTTGAATACATCAATTTTTTCTGAAAGTAATTTTCTTTTACGCATTTGTACGGTGAGGGTGAGTTAATTAAATTATAAAAAGTCAAGAGCTTTATAAAGGTCCGAAATGACTTCTAAACTAAGAGTAATAGTTATTTATGCACCTAGGGAGTAAAGTAAGCCGTTATTACCTGAGCGAAAAAGTTGGTCTTGAGGTGAAGCCGAAGGAACCATGGTCCCTAAATCCCAAGGCGAAGCCGAGGGAATTAGAGTTTTTGATTCCCGCTAAACGCTAATTAGCTCCCGAGGCGCAGCCGAGGGAGATAATTATCGCGAGGGGAAAAGTGGCACTTTACTCACGAGGTACATACAATATTTTATCTCCAGATGGGAGAAAATACACATTTTTTTCCATTTAAAAGTTTTTATTTATTATTTTAATAAATACCAATAATCATATTATTTTAATAAATACCAATAATCATATTATTTAAATAAATACCAATAATCATATTATTTTAATAAATACCAATAATCATTAGCACTTTTAATAGCATAGATATAAGAGCTTCAATATTAAAAACAAATAAGAATTGAATTAAACTCAAATAGAAGGTTATTTAGATGCATGTTATAAACCATGATAAAGAAGGTCGAAACAGCAACGTCGCCAACCTGATTTCAACAACTTCATTACATTAGTCATTCATTCTCTACTATTTATAAAATAATTAATTTGGAGTACTTACTTTTTCGCACTAGTTTACTTTTTTGCCCTACTTTTACTTTTTCTCCCTACTTTTTTAAGTTCAGGAAAGAAAATACCTGCTTTAGTCCCTCTAAACCAGTGGTTCCCAACCGGTGGTCCGCGGACCACAGGTGGTCCGTGAGAGCCTCGGGAGTAGTCCGCGAAAGGGTCCGGTAGCATAATATGCTATATGCTACATATTATGTAAAAAGTTGAAAACATTGAACAACCATAATAAGAAACAGGGGTTTATTGAAAACAAAAGGTTATATTGGAACTCAATTTATTACATTATCTATTGAACTTCAAAATGACAGTAATTTCAAGGATTCATTTGATTCTGGTGTAAACGTAGAAGAGTTGTGGTGTAAAAAAGCCATATTTTACCCAAATATTCGGCAGGCACTTTGCGATATCTCTTATTGTTTTCGACAACATTTTTGTGTGAGGAGGGATTCTCGACTTTATTCTTTAATACAAACGAAGGAACCGGCTAAACACAAGCAGTGATTTGAGATTAGCTCCAAGCAGGAGTCTAACTCCTAGAATTCCTCACCTTATAAAACAAATTGGTGAACAAAATCATTCTTATATTAAAAAAAAGTTATTATTTAATTAATAATTTGTAATTCACAGCAATTAATTGTAATAATAAGTAATGGTTTCTAAAAATCTGTTTCTTTTTTACTTCTTCTTCCTTAACACTTAGAATTGGGTTGTCCTTAAATTAGGGGGAGGGGGTTGGTCCGTACATGATTCAGTTTCAGGCTGAATGGTCCGCAGTCTTCAACGGGTTGGGAACCACTGCTCTAAACTAATCCAAAATCATAACTTTTTCTCCCTACTGGAGATAAAAGATTTTTCTATACTGTGCCAAGTTGATTCCAATTCCTATGTAACTAATACTGGCAGTGCAAAAATCTCCTAAAAAAAACTTCTTGCATATACGAGTCTGCAAGACAGTTAGACATGTTCATGTAATTCTTTTTGATATAATTTCTGTTTGATTGCACACCTCCGTGTAACGCTTTAATAAGTAACGTTTTTCGAGTTAATATGCCATAGCCAAGACATCAAAGTGTCAAATTGTACAAAGAAAATAAGGAAAGCAAAATATGAATTCACAGTGAATTTGTTGGTCGGATTTTTATGTATTTTTCACGAATTTTGTTTGTTGCAGAGAAATTACTTTCGTTTCTACAGAAACACTTTGATATAGAAATATCATTATAGATGAGATTTTCTTTGTATAGAAGATTGTTTTAAGGAGTTACGATTGCATTTCTTTGAAAGCAGTTTGTACTATGTATATCGGTTTACCTTAGACTTTTTGGGGTAGAATTCAAAGGAATTTGTATGCTGCCTTTTTTTTACTTTAATAATTCTTGGACTTTCTTATTTCCACATTCAAAGAAAGTGTATTGCTTATTGCTGCTAGTCTATAACTATGACTCTTTATCATTCTTGTACTCGTATTTTTAAGTCCTGAATGTGGACAAGACTAAAGATTGTCCAAAATGATTTATACTAACTTTCTATATAATTCTTCAATGTACATACCAAACAATTGCTGGCTGCTGCTTGCCCACTTTTTTAATTCTTAAAAACTATCTTACGGTTGACTTTTGAGAGTCTACCATCGATCGAGTTTACCTATAGATGTAAATTCAAAAAAATAAAATAAAATAAATAAATATATGTTTATTTCCACCATAATATATCCTTGTACATAGTTTTATTATAATTATTTGATTTCTTGGTGAGGGCCTTCAGTAGATATNCATATATATAAACTATTATAAACTCTCCTGCATGTTTTGTAATGATAATTTATCTTATTAAAAATTTCGTAGCTTGCACCCTGTACCAAAAAAGTAAAAATTTCTAAAATTAGCCAAGAGAGAAGTGGTCTTATTTTTGATTTTTCGAGAAAATGTTAGATATTCTTTTAAAAAAATATTTTTTATTTTATTTTAATATAATTTTTGATTTAACAAATTTGTAAAACAGATGTAAAAACACCCCCTTCAAATTTCGATCTCTCTTTCGATCTAATAATATCAAAGTCATTTATCATCTAATAAAATGATAAATGACGTATTATTTTAAAGGTTAAACCTTTTGATTAAGCAACTTTAAGTGGGTAAGAAATAAATAAAGAGTAAGGGGGGGGGTGAGGGGGTATAAAAATACAATTTTTATTTATTTATATTTTTTTATTATTAACTTCATAATTTATTATGCAATGTAAAACTACTAATATGCACCTGTATATTATAAGGTAATTAGTGTTTATGATACATTTGAATTTGTAGTCTTTCTAGTTCGTTTGAAAAAGTAGCTTTATCATAAAGGTTATTATAACAACATTTGATTTACAAAACCAGACCTTTAAAGTTATACATTATTTATCCAAATCGAACAACTTTTAATATTTTGCAAATTTGAAGGGTGGGGGGATTTTTCACATCATATTTTAATTTTTTTAGGCCAAAATTTGTCTTAGAATAGAACATACTTATTTTTATAAAGAATAATATTTTCTCGATACATATTATGGCATTAATGTTATTGTAATATATAATCGATAAAGTTGTATGTATTTTGTTTTCTTGGAATAAATATAACGTGAGCCATTTCATGGAGTTACCTTTAAATGAAATTATTAATTCCTCTTGCTTTTATTTTCATTTACTTCTTACTTTCTTATTTTATGTTATTATTACTTGAGTCATTCATTATTAAAGAAAATTTATTATTAGAGCTTGATATAACTGTCAAAAGAAAAGAATTCGTCATCGTGCTATTCATTAGATGAAAAGTGTTTAGTTTAAAACTGAGGGAAAAGCCGAGGTAAATTTCCTTAATGCTTAACTTCTCTATCATGTTGATCTAGATTTCGCTTTAAAAGTTGCTGTTCCCATTTTATTGTTTTTTTTTCTAAGTTTGAAAAATTTAAAAGGTTCTTTTGGTCAAATTATTGTTAAGTTTAGTTTACTTTAGGTCGTCGTTTGCTAAGTTTTCATTTATTTATCGGAAGTAAAACCGAAAAAGTCGTAAAAGACAATCTGCTGTTTCAAAAAGAGTTCTTTTTACGAGAGTATAAACTTATTAAAGAGTTAGGTCATGGTGATCTTGACAGGCTACGAACAATTCTTACAAAGTACGATTTTCTTAACTTTCAACTTTTTTTAAACTTCATCTTTTTTAATAAACCTTTTTCATTGAACTAGGTTTATACAAAGAATGATGAAGAGAATTAATAAGCTCATAAATATTAAAATAGAAAATACATTAGAAACTAATGTTAGGATACTTTAGAGTTATTATTGAATAGGTTCAAGTAAAGATACATGCTCTGCATGCTTATGGTACTTGCGACTTGCTCACTGCCGTGCTCTCACGTCATTCTTGATTTGTAACTTGCTTCAGCTTTATTTAGGAACATAACTTGGTTGATAGCATTAATAAAGTTGATGATCCACTTTAAAAATCTAAGCACCTTCTTAAGATTCTTCTTCATATCTGCATAAATATTTGCTTCTGATTTAAATACCACCTCCTTATGTATATCTCAAAATCTCAAAATGTACAACTCTTTGTATATACATTTTTTTTATTATCTTTCTACTTTTTAAATAGAAATAAGCTATTGGATGCATTTTTTTGGGATACTTTTTTTTAAATTTAATTCTAGAAAGAGTTCTCATACAATAATGCAAATCGTGTCATTTTTTCGGTTTTTAATTTGGATTCCTTAGAAATAATTTCGCAAAACGGTTTTTACAAAAACTAGAATATCTTACAGACATTTTAACTCTCATTAAATGTTCTAAGAAAAAGTTCTTTGTAGCTTTCTTATGAATTAATTATTTCTCCTTTTAAATCCTTTTTATTTAAATGAAAAACATATTCCCAGAATTAGCGGAATTAGAATTGTAAGAAGTAATTTCTTAATCATTTTAAGGAATAAGAGTTCTTTTAGTACTAATTGTGAATGGGCCCGAATTAATATATTATAATATGCATATTTGTTCACATAAAAACTTTCTGTTATATCTTCAGGAATTTCCGAGAATTTTCTCAGTGCAGAGTTCATATATTAAGAAGTTCAACATGCTGAATCTATTAATGAAATACATTGTGCGATTATGTTTTTGAAATTAATGAAATGTTGATTAAACTTATTTAGTACACTTGTTCAACCTATAACTAATGGTTGAACAATGAATTAATTCACATTTTCGAATACATATTTAGGACAGACCAATTTCTGTTTATGCTTTGTTAGTCAAATATGTTGTGTCATATAACTTTATATTTACAATAATAATGCAGAACGTAGATCGTGGTATATTTTTGACATAATATTAGGCAAAACCATATTTAAATATTTACTAGTAGAATTCACTTCACGTATTCAATTCATCGTCGTAAGTATTAGTATGTAGAGGTGGTTCATTGTATTCCATTTCAATAGAGTCTGACAATTATTTTCTTCCTGATTACGCCACCTTCCTTAACTCTTTATTCAAATTAAATTTCAAGGTATACTTGGTACACATACCTTGAATATGTACCCAACTAAACGTCTTCCCCTTTTACGCCATATTTACTTGGGTACATCCTTTTTACTTCCATGAAAATGGAAGTATTTTGATACCCTCCAAAACGTGTTTCCGAGATCTCTATGAAGGAGGGGTCTTAAGAACCCGGAATACCTCCGGGTATGTACGTACGTTCGTTCGGAACTTTAAACCTCTATAACATCGCTTCAAGACATCGCATTGAGATGCGGTTTGTGGCATTTTTTAGAACTTTTGTCCGCAAAACTGATGGCGCAAACCACGTAGCTCACGACGTTTCGGAGCTACAGCCACTTAAGCACGAAATCGGTCTGTCGACGATAACTTCAGTAGACTTTATTTGATTTCAATTTCCTTTGGGGTATATATATGTGTCCTATATAGTAGATTGTACCTATACTTTTTGAGCACAATCGGACAAGCTGTTTGGGAGATATTTAGTGTTTTTTTTTTAAGGGTTTTTTCGGAACCAAATTGCGGGTAAACTGTGTCTTATCGAAAAGTAGATAGCACCAGCGGTAACTGATTTTAAAAGATCTACAACTTTGGTCCTATAACCTTTTTCGTAGGACCATCTCTTCTACCTAAAATAGAGACATGTGTTTTTTTATTGTGTTTATTATCATTATTATTTTTGTTGCAAAACTAGAATCAATATTAGCTGTTTGTAGGATGTAGTTTATACAGAGTTCTCTCTTCCTCACGTATTGACACGGCAATATTTCATGGAAGTCATGTGTGGGATTTCCACACCGGTACTTTTATCTTTCTAGTACTTTCTTTTCTTTTCTTAACCCCATGCAAAAGCCCCAGTGCTTTTCAATATCCTCATTAAGTTTGTCTATTAATTTACTTTATTTCATTTCCCCATATTTTTCAATATATAAGTGGTGTGTACCCAGTTAAACTCTTTCCCTATGGATAAACGCTTTCCCTTATGCTTGGGTTATTATTGTCCAGCTCATTTATTTAGACTTAAGCGTGCGTTCATTGTGCTAAAAGTATTATAGAACACAAGTATTAAACATAAAAAAGTTTTCTATTTCGTGGAAAAACATTGAATCATTGATTTTTTTTTTTTTTTTTTTTTTTTGGCATTGAATCAACTTATCGACATTTCAATGCTTTTTCATGAAGGGGGAAAAAATCAGCAAATCTTTTAGTAATTGATATAGTAAGTAGATGGATCTTAAGGTGTGAAATTATGAAACATTAATCCATTTTTATTACCATTTAATCCACTAGGAGCTCTGATGTAATTTTATATAAAATTTAGAACTTCTATCGGTGAAATATTATAGCACTAAAATAAATAACTGATCTACCTCCTATGATAATCTAACTTCCTGACACGATATTTAAAAGCGTCTTACTTTTCATACTGAAAATTTCTTCTGTACCCTAGGCCCTAGAGGTAAAACATATCAATGTTAAAAAGTTAATGTTTAGTATTTATTACACGTGGGAATGTGTCATAAAACGGACTTGTAACCATTTATCTAGATTACTTAATTTCTGAATCTAAAATAAACTTTTTTATGATCTATAAAATAGTACGTACCTATATGCTTCCGCGGGTTGACTCCTAATCAATAATTTGGTTTTCCGGTAAAATCCGCATCACGAAGGAGTTAAAGTCCGACGTTTCGCTTCCACTACTGGAAGTATCTTAAGGGCTGTGGTACATCATGATGTTGACTCGAAGTGTGTGATTGTGTTCGCTTCGAGTCAACATCACGATGCGCCACACAACCTGAAGATGCTTCCAGTAGTGGAAGCGAAAGGTCGGACTTCAACCTCTTCGTGACGTTGATATCACCGAAATATTTATATCTGTAAACTAGTTTAAAATTAATTAATTTTATCATCTATCTTTAAATTGTAATAATATCTGACTAAAATACCATCCCTAGATTTCTGCTTCTACAAAATTCTTTTAATCCTATTATTGACAACTTTATTTCATTTCTATCAAATACATTCCACACAACACACAATTTAAACATTTTAATTAAACAATTTTCATAAAGAAAAATGATAAATGGAAAAATAAGTCTACACGGTAGAGTAGGTTTACACGGGTAGAGTAAACAGGAGAGTATAGTAGCGAGTAGAGTAACTCTACCCGTAGAAACCCGAAAAAACGCTCAGTAGAGTAGAGTAGCTAGTAAAATTGGTAGAGTGGGAAGTAGAGTGCACTCTACTCGCTACTCTACTCTCCTGTTTACTCTACCCGTGTAAACCCGACTTTAGTATTGATAAACGGAAGGATTGCCGCAAAGTGGTTTTTCGATAATATTTTTTTTTGACTAAATGAACTTTATGAAATGAAAATTATTAATGTAACCATCAATTTTAATTAAAGTATCATTTTCTTCAAAAAGTTTGGTTTTGGTTTGTAACTTTTAAGCATTCATTAGCTGTCCATACACGAGCGGATTTTTGACGGACCTGGTCCGCGGACCGGGTCGGCATACCTGGTCCGCGTACCCGGTCCGCGGATCTCAGGTCTGTTGTTCCTCCACTAACGTGCAAACCCTGTCCGTCGGATCTAGTCCTTCAACTCGGTCCGCGGACACGGTTCGCTCGTGTGTTGGGCAAATCCGCGGATTTTTCCTTGTTGGACCCCGGACCCAGGTCTGTCCAGCATGCTCGACAGACTTGGACAACGGACGACGGATCTCAGTACTTGCAACTTTTAGGTTTCTGTACAAAATAAAAAAGAAACCTTATATAACTTAGTATAACGGCTCTGTCTGTCTGTCTGTCTTGTTTTTCTGTCTGTTTGTCTGTCTGTCCGTTGGCTTATATCAACTCATAAACTACTATGGCTAGAAACACACAGGTACATCTCGGCATTTTAGACAACTGGACAAATTTTGGAGTTTTTACACGTAGTATGTTCAAGATGGCGGCCCTGCCAATATGGCGGGTGGCTAAAAAAAAGTCTTTAGTTACCATGGCATGTTATACATCAATTTAAAGGTCTTGAAGTGTAGAAAAAGAATATGCAACTATTACACTTAACATTTAAACTTAATCGTACAGAAACCGGTGATTATCGCCTCACGTACCTACTTACGTGAAGCGCGTCATACTTGTTTATTTTCAGATGATTTTTGAGCATATATAACAAATTTCGGCAAAATCGACCCAGTAGTTTAGGCTCCACGCGCACGCACAGACGACAGATGGACACACATTTTTTAAACAAGTAAGGCACGCTTCCCGTAAGTACGGGAGGCGATAATCGCCGGTTTCTGTACGATTAAGTTTAAATATTAAGTGTAATAGATTCATATTCTTTTTCTACACTTTAAGACCTTTAAATTGATGTATAACATGCCATGGTGACGAAAAGCTTCTTTTAGCCACCCGCCATATTGGCCGCCATCTTGAAAATATCAATTGTAATTTTTTTTTTTAGTTGCATATTCTTTTTCTACACTTCAAGACCTTTAATTTTATGTATAACATGCCATGGTAGCTAAAAACTTTTTTTTTGTCACCCGCTATATTGGCAGGGCCGCCATCTTGAAAATATTAAGCGTAAAAACTACAAAATTTGCCCAGTTGTCTAAAATGCCGAGATGTACCTGTGTGCCAAATTTCATGTTTCTAGCTATAGCAGTTTATGAGTTGAAACAAGCCAACGGACAGACAGACAGACAGAGCCGTTATATAAGGTTTCTTTTTGTACTTTGTACAGAAACCTGAAACCAATTTTTTGGTCTCAGGAGACCTTAAAACGTCCCATCAAACGTAAATCCATCAAAATCTCAAAATTGAATATTTGCCCCATCGCAATACCTTCTCTTTATATGAGAAAGTAAAAATTTAAAAAAAAAAATGAATAAATAAAATTAATTTAATTTAAGCGAGAAATAAAATAAATGGCATGAAACGATATATGGGTGAGGAATATAGAAACGATAAGGAGCAAAATCTGCAGACTTGGTTTGTGCGTGTGTGTTGACAACGGCAGACGGGGTCCGCGGATCTCATGTCCGCCGACAAGGTCCTGTCATTCGTTTCTCCACTAACGCACATACCGGGTCCGCGGATTTCCCCAAATCCGTTGGAAAAGTCCGTGGTCCGTTGTAAAAATCCGCTCGTGTGTGGCCAGCTATTCTATTTTGATTGTAACTTAAGAGATTTGATTGTTCTCGGAGTGGAATTTAATGTTAAATACCATATACCATACCTCTTGGTATTGAGGGTTTATTTGCAGTTTGATTTTGTTGTAATATGTTATAAAAAATTTTACGTTTTTATATTATTCTTGTTATTGTGTACTAGTTGTAATAATGTAATTGTTTTCTTTAATATTTCGCAAAAACTTTTAAATTAATTTTTATAAATTAACTAATGTTTGACGCTCTCATGATGGAGAAAGGTTTTGTAAAATATTTTACTACTTAACACTACACTATATTATTACGTAAGTATTTTGAATAATAATATCTTAAATTATAGTTAAGTTTTACATAACACATTAGACACCTTGTCATTAAGAATAATTGTTAATTATCTCATTTTATGAATTCAGAAATAAAGACTGAGGATGGCTTTAAGAAGGGCCGAAACATCTCAAGGACAAATGGAGTAATTCGTTTTAATTAATTTACACCTTAACCTCCATCCACCGTAGTAACAACTAAATGAACTTGTGATTTTATCAGAATTAATTCAAATAAATACTTTTTCAATCTCATGGAAAGCACAAACGGAAGAGAGTAAAGTTATTTTATGTGTTTCTTTGACAAATTTATTCAATTAAATAAAAACGGATCCTTTGATGTCTGCAAACTCAAAAATGCTATCTTCTGATAATTCCTGTTAGCTTTACACCAAGCTTTATAAAAAAAATGCTTAAAGAGATGGAAAACATCAAACAAAATATTATATTGTGAGGGTATATACTCTTTTCTCTTTCAGTTGTTTCCTGTGTATTTCTTTCTGCTATGTTTCCTGTGTATTTTCAGTTTTATTTTTTAAATTGAAGCTGACATCAAATACCGTCTCGTGGTGATTTGGTCGAGGCAAATTGTTCCCAATAACAAAAGCGTGACTTCAGCTGAAAAATTTAGGACTGTTGAAGAATAAAAAAGATTAAAATATTGACCCCCCTGAATTCCTTTATTATGTTGTAGTTTTTATTTAATCCATCAAATTTAAATGGATAATTTTGGGAATTGTTTTCAGAATTGTTATCAGAACAATTTTTAGAATTTTATATACAGTACTAACAATAATGAGAAAGTTTATCTGAACACTCTAGGACCGATTTTTTATTATTCAGTTGATGTTTTATTATTCGGTTGATTTTTTATTATTTGTTTGATTTTTTATTGTTCAGTTGATTTTTTATTTTTGGGTTATTATGGGATTTAAATGAAGTATATCAATATTTACATGAAAAACTTTGTTCCATTTATCTGACCAATTTTATTTTTATTTTACAGGGGCGTTATGACTCAATTGGTTTAATTGTTTACTCTATTTTTTTTTTTACTGGTCTTATATTACTTTGCTTTGTAAGTTTTATCGCACATTTCCGTTTCCCCAATTTTGAACCACTTCCCGTCATTCAATCTTCCTCAAATTTTGCACATAGAAACAACTATGGTGAAGAATACAGAAACCAAAAAAATAAAAAAATAGGCGTCAAATTTATTTGCTTTTTAAGTTTCATCGCACACCTATTACCGCAATTCTGAACCACTTATCGTCATTCAATCTTCCCCAAATTTTGAGTTGAAGTTGAAAAGTTGAAAACAAGACCAGATTTCAAAAATGATTTTTTTATATTAAATATTCTTTTTGCGCTGTATTGTTTAATGTGTTTAATTCTATTTATAAATTTTATATCTTTCTACATTATTAAAATAGTTTGATAAACAAACAAGTCTAATGAATAAGAAAGACTGGGATATATTAAACTGTGCGTGAAACAAGGTTAGAGGAATAATAATAATAAATAAACTGTGTGCCAAAAAAGGATAGAGAAAATTAGGATATAGAGGCTGGATAATTAGGATGTTTGTTTACATCCCACTACTTTTTTTTATTAAATTGTTTTATGCTTCGTGTACATTCGTCCCACTTCCGTCGATGTCTGCAGGAAAGTGGGTATGTAATAATAGAGTAACGCGAGTATGTAAACTGGTTAATGGAGCATGGACGCTGGCCCCTACCATCGCGTTGCCCGTTGGGAGTGAGGTTGAAAACCACCGATGAACCTCGGTGGTTTTTCGTGCGTAAGTCGAAGGTCAGGCAGAAGTCTTAGCTTTTCTACTTACTTTTCTTAACCAATTTCGTTGAGTTAGCATATATTTTTAAAATAATCGTATAGGTATCGAAAAATGTTCCAATTGCGCTGAAATTTGCAGCAATGCCTCTTTACAAGACAAACATTCCCTCTGAATTTCATTTTGATATCTGCTGCCATTTTAAAAATATCGTCTTTTGACATTTTAACACTAAATAATTTTTTCGGAACTATTTCGGCAATATTAACAAATGAAATATCGATAGAAACTGTTTAAATTAAAGTACAAAATGCAACATCTCTCTGAAGCTGCATCTTCGTTGACATCCTCCATTACCCGAGGTAGATTGAGAAAAAATTAAGGAGAAATGTAAACTATGCCTTTAATGCTGCCATAGATGTATTTTGGGTAGCAATTAAGGCATTATACATTACGTGTGACATCATTTTTTATTAAAACAAAAACTTTGGGAGTTTAAATTCAATTTATAAGAGATATTTTTCATTGGACTTCTTTAATAGATGTTTAAAAACGGGCTGTAATATAACTCATCTGCCCTCACTAAAAATTATTTATATTTGAGGTTTCAAATTTCAGCACATCACTATTTAGTTCATCACTAAAGGCTAATTTAAAGTCATAAAGATTTAAATAGTTAAAGATTCCAATGACTGATCAATTTAAAATCTAAGGTAGAATTTTAAACGTTAACCTTTGCAATAACCTGAAAAATTATGATTTTGAAACAACTGATTTGTAAAAATGTTACTTTGAAATTCCGCATCACTTAAGAGTTTACCACATCAAGTGTTGTGTTTGGTATAATTTAGCACTATTAAATTGTCTTTGATCTACTAACATGATGAACCTATGTAGCTTATAACGTACTATATAACAAAATTATCTGGGAATGCCTTTATCCTGAGGCACCTGAGTAAAACGTAATTAAAGGTAGGGGGTTAAATGGTACCTATCAAAACCAACCCGCAGTAGAGTAATCAAGTAAATTAGAAGCCATGTGGGAATGGTTTAATTGGCTGTATTTGTTTACCACTTAATAATTCTTTTGTCTATTTAACTATTAAGTCAAAGGGATATCCAGCCATAAGAACTCTCGGGCAAATAAGCATCACACCTTCTGTGTATAAAGGTGAAATATCTCTCAGTCTAATTAATTTTTAAGGCAAGAGAATATTTACAAATTAAAATAATTTTGAGTGGGCGACGGCAAGGAAATGAGAACCGATTAAATTTATTACGATAATGTTAACAATTTATTTTTTATTTCGAAATTTTCAAAGTGGTAATTTACGAACATGTTGATTATTATCATTTTATAAGGGAATATAGAACATGGCGGCCACGTCGCGTCGTAATACCAAATACTGTTTTTGAGTTGTTTTTCTAGTTGTTGGGATGTCGTGCTTTTATTATTTTTAATAAATTAAAACGGTAATGTTTTTATTGCATAATAATTGCATATTTTCTTTTAACTCGTGAACTCAATGTAATTACCCTTACGCTTTTATAAAGGACGTTAAGCACCCTAATATTTTGCCTTAAAGCTCACAGGTACAGGTAGAAGCCGCGCATCTGCCACTTTCCGCAGGATGACAAGCGGAGTAAGTTTAGGGAAGAGCTCACAGAGCACAGAGCACAGAGCCCCAACTCTAAAGAAAGTAAATCGGCAGTCGACTATCGTGACTTGAAATAGGCACCCACATTAAATACATTCCATAATTCCTTACGCCTTACTTATGAAAATCAATAAGGGCTGAGATAAGCAGGAACAATAACCCTAAATGGAACTTTTAGAGAAGCATTCCAGTAGTAAGAATTCCTACCTCTTTGTACTAGTAAACCCCTTATCTACAACACTATCCTCAACTAAACCTCTAGATGTAGAACTCTTTAGGCTCTGGGGTAGTAACAAAGGTTCAAATTTAGGCCCTAATCTAAAATACTTTGTTTCATTATTTCTCTTTCTCATTCTGTTTTTTAACAGATTATCCTCTTTAAGTTTTAACAGTTAATAATGATTTGGATAATTTACTTATCCATTATAGTTGGTCCTAACCTTCTAGGCTGTCAGTTATACTTCTTTTAAGGAACCATCTTGGCTTTTGATGCACTGGAATGAGGCAAATGGAAAACAATGTAGATTTATAAGAAAGATCTCATTTTTTCCTTTTGTCCTACATTTTAAACTATTCTACATTTCAACTACATAGTTAGTTTTAGTTCAAATAGCTTCTCCTCTTTCTTTATTAGATTATTTAATAGTAGAACTAACTAATGTAATCTCTAACTTCTTTTTTTCCCCACTACATATTAATTTAAATTTTGACGTAGGAGATTTAATCGCTAACCATAGCGGTAACCTGAAAAATTAATATTTTGGAACAACTGATTTGTAAAAATTTTACTTTCAAATCAACATCAAATGTTGTTTTTTGGTAAAACTTAGCGCTATTGAATACGTTTAGAGTATTTGGCACTAACGTGATGAACTTATGCATTTATATGCAACAATCTATCAAGGAATGCCTTTAACTTGAAAGGAAAGATAAAAACGATCGATATTATAAGACTTTAAAAGTTATTTTCTAAAAGTCTCATTTAGTAAAAGAGTTTATCGACCTGACAAGAGCATATCAAATAATCTATTTCTTGTTCACTGATGCGTGGGATGTAAACGTGTGTTGACAAAGGATTTCTTCTCTCTAGACTCTAGATTTTTAATTATATTATAATGGATTATTTGTTGTGTACAGTGAAGGGCTTGAGAAGAGGTTGATGGCTTAAGATTTGAGGTCTGAGAGCATCGTGGCTTTATCCAAGGTCAAAACACTGGGTTTTAAAAGACCTCCTGCTCCCGCTGTTAACATTTCTCCATCCTATCCTTTGCCTTCACTGTCCCTCTTCCCATTGTTTTTTCTCTAAAGAGAATTCACTCCCCCCGTTGTTTCGACTCCCGACCTTCTCGAGCTCTCGTCGCTAAAGGAAAAAAAGAGATAAGACCTTTTATAAAAGTGTGATGTTAAAAAGTATTTTCTGTTGTAGTTTTGTGTTTTTTTTTGTGGTCACAGTGGTAGAGGTCTTGTCTTTTGTACTATCCCCCTCCCCTCTTCTCTAAACCTTTTCTGTTTTGTTTTTTACTCTCTTTAGTTAAAAATAAAAATAAAATATTGTTTTGTTCTTCACTTTATCACCTATGAAGGGTTGAAGACTTATTCCTAATTTCGATTCTCTCGTAAATTTTTTTCTCCTTCTTTTTGTCGTTACCTACATTTTCCACATGGGAAGTTTCTCATATTGATTTGTATTTTTTTTGTTCAAACATAGGTAATTATTCTGTGTGTTCCTGTACATTATATACATTGCATTTTTAAAGGTTTGAAATTTACATATATGACGCAAGAACCAAGCTAGAAGAACAGCTTTATAAGCTTCTTGCATTTTTTCCTCTTTGCACTCCTATAATTGTTTCTTGTCTTAACTTCTCTTTTTCTATTGCACATCCTTCCAGAAGCACTTTTTCTTGTTCTTCCTTTTACTCTTTCTAAAGTCCTTTTCAAGACTTCTTCCAAAATATTATATTCTCTCCACAACAATATAGTCTCAAATATAGAATCCTCTTTTTTCTTTTTCTTGCTAAGGTTGCTATCAATTTGTTTAGATTTTTTTCCAATACTCCACCTTTTCTTTAGAACGTCTTTAAATTTCTTTCCCTTCTTTTTCAGATTTTAAAGTACTTCAATAATCTCAATTGGCAAATTTTAATTGGTTTTCCTGGTGTCTTGACGACTTCATTTCTTTCAACTTCTATTCATCTTATTAATTCATTATTATTTTTTAAACTTATTATTATCTACATGTCCAATTGATTACCTTTTATCAAATAAGCGACTACTTCGGAGTATTACAATTTTTGCAGTTATAAATTAGATAGATCTACCTTATATTTTGTTTTCAATTATTCTTTACTGTTCTAAAATTAATGATACAGACTCATTAACTTAATAATAATACTATTTATAATTACACTGGAAAAATAAATGTTTCTAAACACTTCTTGAATAGATAATTTCTGCAAATCTACAATGCACGTCAAGAATATGTTAAAATTATAAAGAACACATAAACCTACAGATAACTAGTAATAAATTACCAGAGTTCTTCAGTACTTCCGCCTGTATATATAGTAAAGAACGCTAATTCTAATATTTAACTATTTTATTTAAATTAACCTTATAGTATGTATACGTAAGTTTACGGTTTTTTCTATTCATTCAATCCTTTTGTTCTTCTGTTGGGCCATTTAAGGTAAATTTATGGAAGTTAACTAATTAGTTTGTTTTACTGGCTATATTTTGCTCCAGCTAATGAATTTTTTTTTAACGATATACGTGTTGAAGGGATTGTATTACTTTGTCTTTAGTACCCCTGTGTACCGAGTACCAAAATAAAATTATAAAAACAAAAGAACCAACCAATAAACCATAAAATAACTTAATAAAAATAAATGAATATATATA
>KZ651262.1:460905-500028 GCA_001010745.2 Gerris buenoi | reverse complement strand
GTCCGCAGCGGTCCGGACCATAGGTACTTTTTTGTGGGCCTTGACCGACCGGATAAAAGGACGTGAATTTTAATTTTTTCCGCCCACCCAGAAAAAAGTTACGGGGGTTCTAAGAAGGCCCCGAAAACAGGGTTTTCGAATTTTAGCGCCGCCCCCCCTTGGGCGTCGGGGTTGAAATTCCTACGGCGTGTTTGCCTCGGCTCGCCTTATAACGGACCGGTTTCCGGTAATTTATTTTCCGACCCGGGTGGGCGCCACAGCCTCCGGTGGCGCCGCGCGCCGGTGCGCCGGAACGGCGCATCGCACTGACCCCGCTTCAATTTTCAGCCCTAACTTTCGCGCCTTCTAAAAGACCGACCCGTCAAATCGGACCTACGAAGCCGTAGAAAAAATTTTTCTTGCTGAATTAGTATAGTATATAACTAGAGATACCTACACCATAATAACTCATAGTGTGGAAATATTTTCCGCAATTTATCTTTAAGAACAGCTCGAGAACGGTTCTGACGATTTTGATTAAAAAATTCTTAAATGTAGTCCATTTACATATACAAATCAAACGATATAAGCCTTTTTCCCAGGGAAAAAATCAAGTTCCTAAGATAACAGCTTTAAACTTTATACTATGGTAAATTTTGATGAATTGTTCAATAATCATTAAATGTATACGTAAAACACAAAAACTATTAAATGGAAAACACTGGGCTAAGTAATTATGAACTCGTATAAAAGAAAGTTATCTGACTTGTCTCGGACCGATTGTTGTAGTTATACATTAATGTTTATTTAAACTGCCTATACAATAATTGTACAGCGTATAAGTTGCCACGATCAGAGTCTAATAAATTTAGATGTACCTGAGGAGATCCCGTTATAGTGTTTGTGAATCCCGACATTTTGAACACATCAAAAAATATTACTCATGATGAGTAATATTTAAATAACTCTCTTCGTGAGCAACTCCTTTGAGAATGATCCCTGTAATCATTTCGAAACGTTCAAATAACTCTCATCATGCGCAACTTCTTTGAGAATGATCCCTTTAATAATTTCGAAACGTTCAAATAACTCTCATCTGTGCAACTTCTTTGAGAATGATCCCTGTAATAATTTCGAAACGTTCAAATAACTCTCATCTGTGCAACTTCTTTGAGAATGATCCCTGTAATAATTTCGAAACGTTCAAAGCAACTTCTTTGAGAATGATCCCTGTAATAATTTCGAAACGTTCAAATAACTCTCATCATACGCAACTTCTTTGAGAATGATCCCTGCAGTAAGTTCGAAACGTCGGGATTCACGAAACCTCTAATACGATCTCCACTGAACGCTGAACGATCTAGATTTATAACCTATAAACTAATATTGTAGAGATAAACTTACCTCGTATGAAATAATAAATTATTTACCTCAACGTCAATATTTTTTCTAGATTTTTCTATATACTAAGCGAGTAAAGTTCTGATGCTTCAGTATCATTGTTAGCTTTAAGACAATTTGAAATGCAATTATTCACATGAAAGCTTTTCTTATAAGCTAAATCTCCAATATTTACATCTTGCCTTATTAACTTAAAAAAAACTAGTCATGCGCTAACTACCTTTGATCGTATTTCCACCTTAGTACCGTTGCATTGAACAATTGTTCTGTTTACCGTAATAATTTAGAATGTGTGGGAAGACAATTGTCAGCATTTTAAAAAAATACATAAGTAATAGTAATTAGGTTCGTATGAAGAGAAACAAATTTTTTTGTTCGTTAAAAAAGCTTTCACTGTATCGCATTGTGCTCGGTTTTCACTCTCACCAATACTTCTGAATGTGTATATATAAATATATATATTTCTTAAAGAGGGACTTCTGGTTTTAATTTGTACATTCGTCCCCAATACTCGAAAACCTGGGCTTCTGTGACCTCCTTAACTCATTTAACTGCACACCAAACTGCAGTTTCTTATAGGGATTGCTTAAATTCTTTGTTTCGATCGAAAGGTAAAAGTCTTAAAAAAGAATACTTGACATCCTATTTCATTAAGAAAAACTACTTTCTACTGTACTGTACGATATCAGTTTTATAAACGAGTTGTGACCCGACGGTTATGACTTATTTTAATACGATTTATTATTGCTACGCTAAGGCGATTTTTTTTTTTTTAATTTTTCATCCAAACTTTAATATTAATTATCTTAAATTAATCATAATAACTTTTACACTTTAAGTTAGATATAGGAGTGTCTATGGAGGTATTACCAGCTATTGGTGGAGAGATAATTTTTTATTTCCTTTACACTTTTAAGTTTAGATTATTTTGGATCTCTACTTTTATAAATTTGTTCAGAGTGTCCATAACATGGGTGTTGGATATGTTTATTTACTTGTCATAATATCAGAGCAATTCATTTACAACATATTTTCGATATGGCAGGCATTGAATTTCTAAACTGTTTGAAACGATTTGTCTCAATAATTGTCAGAAGGTGCAAACCAAAATTAATTTCATCAAACAACGGCAGATAATTTCATTTAACTCATTCAACCATTACTGCATTAGAAACCATATATGACTAAATTGACTGACCCTTCAGACACTTCAGACGATTGTACTAGACAAAATATACAATGGAAATTCTAGATAAAGGAATAGCTCCTTGGATGGGAAGAGTATATAAGAGGTTGATTAGACTTGTCAAGAGATGTTAGAAGAAGATCTCTGGATAAGCCCAGATCACTTTAACTTACCTCTCGACCCAGTTAGTGGATCTTGAGTCTGTAGACAATTCTAGACCTCTTCTCTTCATTAGTGGTTCTTATGTAGAATAAGTGACCCTAGCACATTTCCTAGGGGTCAAGGAAACCGTAGATGAACCTGAGACAAAGACGGAGTAATCAACATAACGAAAACCAAACAACTTTTTGTATCTACATAGAAGAAATTATTAACTATTGCAACAAATTCTGGTTTCTCTTTCAAAATCAATACCTGGGTTAGTTCAATGGAAAGAAATCATAAATATCGCGTCAAGAGAGAAGAATAGTTCCCAGAACATTAGAAGTAGGTAATAGTGTGATAGTACTGTCGCTATAGTTACTATCACACTATCACCCATGGGCGCCCTCCATCAAAACAATCAAGGATAAGCTCGAGAACCCCCCCCCCCTTATTGATTGCAGTTCGTGGAGTAAAATCATAAAAGTTATAATCTACGTGTATCGGTTGAAATTAACCTGCGAGCGAGGATTTGTATATCCAAGCTTTAAGATAATTTTGGTTAAAAGTTTCAGGCATATTCACAAAGCACCACAAAAGCCTTAAATTTTTGCAGGTAGTTACAGTTTAGTGCAATAAGATTTAAAAAAATGTTTAATTGGTTATTAAAAGCGTTGAACTATTGTACACTATAGTTTCTGTTCCAATTACAAATTGTTTGACCTAAACGTTACTTTTACTATAATTATTTATTTTTTATTTATTTATTTTTGAGACATATAATTTCATTACAGACAAGTTTATACAATATTTGTTCTGGGTTAAAAGGCTTTATCGAACACAACTAGTATGTCTAATAATTTTTTCCAAAAAAAATAAAACCTCCCGGTGAGAACAGACCCCCCCCCCCCCCCCCTCCTATGAAAGAGTAATACGGACGATCCTATCACCGTGTAAACAGGGCTAAAGTGAGAATATGTGTTAAAAGAGCGTCAGAGCATTAAGTCAATTTAATGCGTAAGTTATGATAAAAATATTAATTGCTCCTAGATTTAAACTATAATTATATCATACTTTTTACATTAAATATATGTATATTAAAATGTTAAGAGTTCAATCACTTGCACTTGTATGGTATAACCATGTTATCTCATCAAAGTTGATATTCTTTTGGATGATTTGGTTAGACAAGCTGCGAATTGCACATTTTTTACATTCAATTTAAATTAACTGACTTTTATGAAAATATTATATTTTATCTTGTTTAGAAACTCGTGTTCATTTAGTAATGACTACAGTAATCGATTACTCTTTGGCACTTATTTGACATATTTTCTTTGTTTCTTGAGTGTAGTCTAACAAAATTCTTCTCTTGAGTATAATCAACTAAAGTGGGCATAAACAAAAGAAAATCTGCCACCTATACCGTTTTTTTTGCTTATACAACTTTTTTATGAGAAAGATATTTTTTACTGCTAAAGCCTTATTGCACAAGGATAGTAACAATTTGTATAAATAGTAAATTTATTAGTTTAGTTTTTAATGTCGCTAAGTAACGCTACTTCATTTTTTATAACTATTTTTGTTTAACCTAGGAGGAGTTTCAAATTAGGATGCTTTGCTGGTTACAATTCCTTTTGGACAATCAAGTCTTTCTTCTATTTATTTCTTTTCGTGGTATGTCTAGCGTTAAAAATAATAAGTACAAAGAACTCCCTTTTCTTTGACTTCGAATTAGATAAAAGTGTCGTTTACTAATTAAGTTGGAAAAGAGGACCGTAATCTTTTGTGGTTTAAACGCTTAGAAGAAATAAGGATGTGACGTTGGGTTTTAATGGAAGTAAAACGAAAAAAATAGGATTGGGTTAAAAATTCAGATAAATAGTTTCATTTTGTTCAAATGTAGATTAGTCTGGATTTTGACTAGATAATCGGGCGTCTGTTTAGTGATAATTACCTAAAACGTTTCGAAACTTATCTAGACATAGATGTAGATTGTTTTTGTTCCATACCTTTTAAACAGCACATATAAATGAATTGCTTTCATTATACGATAACTTTAACTTCTGATTTATTTCCTAATCTTTTAATTCTTTGTTATAAAAAGTAAAAAAAAATATTATTAAAGTAAGTAAATTGATAAAAACCGTCGACGGTGCGATTAAAAAGGCTCTCCATTATTGAGAAATGCGGTCAGGTTGCAAGAAAAGCATTTGTATTTACCGCCTACCACTTGGTTCATCAAAGAAGCTTTGAAATGTGCAATGGTCAATTAGATTATCCATCATTAAAGTAATTCTTTTTGTCATTAAATAGAGAGATACAATATATAAAAGTATCTTTTAACACTTAAATTGATATTAAAAAAATTGCCGACTTCTCTAAAGAGAAAAAAACTGAAAAAATCAAGTAAGATTTTTTCCCTATTTTGGTTTGAAAGGCCATTTAGCCTCAAGGTAATCTCTTTTAAGGTTTGCGCTTTCTAAAAAGCATTTTACCCCCCTTATTCTTTCTTCACTTAATAAGACTGTAATTTTTCTTGAAAAGGAGGATAAGAAACATGGTTTTATATACCTATATAAATTGCATTAAGAAGAAATTTATACGAATAACAATTTTAGTTCAGGTACTGCTTTAAATTAAGGATAAAGAAATGCATGAATTATACAAATCTTTATAATACATAAAAGCAAAAATCTCTTTACAAAGGATCTCACCAAAACCGAATCCATACCAACGATACGCCCCCCGTGTAGGGGTGAGAGAAGATAAATGAGCCCAATACCGAGGGGGTTGTTAAGGGTATTTCTCTTCTTTTCGAGCGCCATTGGCGCTCAGTCTCCGGTTCTATTAGAAAAGATTACGGAGAACTAACATTAATCACGGGTATCAGTTTCGTGAAAAATAGTTTTGAAATAATCTAGACAGAATAAAGTTACATCCATCATTGAACTAGATTAAGCATAGTTCTTAAGTGTTTCGGAAGATGTTGAGGGAAAAAACGCGTTACATGCATATTTAGTTTTCCAACTAATATAATCTGGATCGTATCAGGAAAAGTCAGAAAGTTTTTTTAGCAAATTATATGTTTGTCATATCTATGCCTTGTCGAGTTGCAGCAAAGCAAGGACGTTTGAAGATATTGTAGAAGCCTATTCTATCTTTTAGGTCCCCATTTTTCATTTTTTTAGAGTTTAGATATTTAATTTTCCTCTTTTTCAGGACGATCTCTGACCTTAGCTTGCTCTGAACATTGTCAACCATCTTCAAAGTTTGTTTACTTGTGTTTTGTTAGTAGCAGTTTATCTATCTCTAACTAAATCTTTGCCCCAGCATCTTTATAAATCTGTGGTGCTTCTCAAGGAAAACTGCTTCAAATAATTAGAAAGATTCAATTATTTGCTTTGCATTCCTATTAATTTTTTAAGAAAATATAATTGAATAAATGGGTACTCTTACCTAACATTGAGAGAAAGGCTATGCGAAATACAGAAGAGTCTCACTAAGCCGCATTTGATGGGACGGAGCACTGTCCGGATCACCAAAAGTCCAGATTAAGCTCAATAATTTTTTAAATGTCTGTAAACACTAATTTAGCTGGATGGTACTATTAAAATCGACGTTTTTATCATAGAAATTACTGTTTAGACTTAACATAGGTCGAATTTTTAAGCCTAAAAATTGAGTTAGGATAAGAAAATTTATTATTTTAATGATACAAATAACAATAAAAAAAACTGTCAGTTAGTGTAGCACAAACCTTCCTCGCATCCTAGAACATATATGTTTACTTACTGGATTTTATACTTTGACAAGCCATTATTGTCTAATTTATTTAATTGTTTCCACCGTTTTTTTTTTAATGAGTCAAAATTGTTTCGATTTTTTACATGAATTAAAGTATTAATTTAGCAAAAATTTAATGAATGGAGTAGGGCTAGGGCTATCTGCGGGGCACTTTCAACAAACCATCCAAATTTCATAAAAGTCAGATGAGTATACTTTTAAAGATATAGGGTAACATAAATGTATGTTTGCGTATGTGAAAGAGTAAAAAATAAGCACAGAAAGTTGAAGCGTATATGGGACCCAACAATGGGCTATTGTGACTTACTATTCAAATTTCATTAATGTTTTATAATTAAGGTCGTGTAGTTTTTAAGGTATGTTGGTCCGTATAAATTGAGCGACTGACCGACAGACAGTCACGGAACCAAAAATGGTCCTTGATGTCTGAAACTAATTTCTGTCTTGAATTTTTTGAAATCGGAGACATAAAATATTTTCGTTCTTCATAACGATCACTTAGCTTCCGTCACTTCGGTAAGCTCGAAGAAATTTCGAAGTTCGAAGAAATTTCCTTTGATTATCCACTAACTTTAAATAACAAATTAATTGAGTTTTTTGACAAATCGAAGTATCAAAATGTCGAATAACTTTTAATGTGTTATCTTAGATCAGTTATGAATAGATTTATAATGATCTGCCACACGGCCGTTTATTACTATCGCTAAACTTATGTTTAAAATTTAAGGAAACCATTTTCACTTTCATACGATGTAAAAATCACAAATTTCGTGTTGTCTCAAGTGAAAGGGAGAAAATCTGCACATCCTGGTGAAGAAGAAAAATGTCAAGCATAAAAAAAGAGAGTGAAATGGAAGGGTATTTGGTTTTTTCTCACACTTTAGAAGCTCATATATTGTTCTGGAGGAAATCTAATATGAGTGAGTGCAAGATGATACCATGTGATCTCTTCTCCCGACTTACATATCTCCGCATGCAGAGTTCGATATATCCCTCTGTAATATTGCACAGGCTTAGAGCACCCAGGAATGATATAGCTCTGGGTTCAATTCTATCTCTTCTTTTATTTGTTATATCGTATTTTTTACCCTTTGCCTATCCTATTCTTTCTTTCCCAATGCTTTCACTGTTTGAATAATCAGTGAATGACGAATCATACATCGAAGATAAAATAAAATCAAATATTTGACATCGATTCCCTGGAGTTTCCGATGTAATCACTTGTGCTTCTCTTTTGTTTTTAGTTCTTTTTGTCAGAAAAGAATATAACTGAAATGGTTGTACGTCAAAAGGAGTTATAAAGCAATATTTTTGAGTGAATTTAAGCAGCAAAATAATAAGGAATAGAAGGATTTTTGTTTATAAACGCTCTATCATATGTCTAATATATTATGTAGGGTTTTTTTCATAGGAAATTGTCAATTTTCTAGATTAATTGAAAACAGACATTTTAAAAAAAGAAACGTATTAAGTCATGTTACTAAACAAACGTTCAGTTCAATAAGAATACCGCAACAAAATAACGAGGTTGGAAAACGTGACTTAGTCATTGCAATACATGAAGTAACCCGTCCTAGGCTTGCTGAATCAAATGACACAAATTGAACTTTAACATGCAAATAATCTTAGCAATCATTTTTAATTCCCAAAAAACCTTATATAATTTAGTTCCTTCTTGGGCTAATATTTTTTAAAAAACTGAATTTTTATACTGTTATAATCAATTGTCTTAATGTGAACTTTACTAGTTTTATGGTAAATAAATAGTTTGTTTTTTATTATTTATTTTTAAATATCGATTATAATATTTTGATTGTAAAACAACTGTTATTACTTTCGAGGTTGATAAAGTTCCAGAGTGGGTAGGGTAATATTTGATTGTGTTGATTATTTTTACACTTTTAATTGACCTCAATAAACCTTGTTTGTTTGTCCCGTTAACAAATTAAATTAATTATTAAATTAATTTATTAAATTAAATGTTAATCAACTCGCAGAATTCATGTTAAATTTTTCTTTCGACATTTTTATTAGTTTTAAGTAAAATTAAAAGATAAATAATTAATAATAAAATTTAATGAAGAATTTTTTGATAAATTATAGAATATAGAAAAGAAATTATTGTTTTGTTTGTTTTATCGTAAGCGTTAATAATTATTACATATTTAAACTTCTCTGACACTTAAAAATAACTTATATAATAGGTTTATAATGTGACAATGTATTGAGGTAAAACACAGGCCGTAAAAATGCGCATGCGCAAAGCTTTTATTTTGTTAGTATTGGTATCCGGGATAAATAATATTTTGTTTGATTGTGAAAGAATGTGCTGTGTGTCTTATAGTGTTAAAAGTATTGTCTTTTCTTTCTATTTAACGTCTCTGTTCAGTTTTTTTTATTTGATCAACATGAGCGTAATATATATATTATTGAAAGTTCTATGATACTGATACCGCAAAAATCGAATTTAGCCCATTTAAATACAAATCTAACTATAAAGACCTTTTCCCGAGAAAAATCTTGTTTTCTTGTTGCCAAGAAAATAGTTATTATTGCAAAGAGGTGAGAGATGAGATTCCTCCTCAGGTGAGAGATGAGATTTCTCAGAAAATCAATTTCTTACTTTTCATGTAACTCTTTTCTTCCTCCTCAATCGGCAGTGATGATGGCCTTATGAAGGCTGAACGCTGCTTTGTTATCAAAACTAGTTTGGATTTACGTTGAGACACAATTTTGGTTGTTCCTTTTGATGATGCATAGTCTATGACAACCCTGACAAACCAAGAGAAACTTTGTGATAGTTTAATTCAAATCGCTCCTTTAGTCTTGGAGATTAGCATGTACAATGTACATACAAATACACTTACCTACTTTCACATTATCTTAAGATATATGTGAATTTTAAATAAATATAATATTTAAAAGCAATACTATTTGTTTTATTTACTAATGATAGATATCTAAATTGAGAATGTAGAGGTAAAACACAGGTTGTACGCATGCGCAAATCTTTTACTTGGAGGAAAAAGTTTTTTCCAACCAAGCACAGTCAACCGTCCGCGGTATCGTCACGGGCATATTATGTGCAATGGATGAAACGCGTTCTAACCTGGCTTGTGGCAGTTCCTATCCACTCATGGATCGTTTGCGACCCGTTTATCGTTCGGTCTTAACGATCCTCAGACAAACCCGTAAAAAAAGTATCGGTTTGTGCGACATACACAGTAATGCCCATCGTCACACTTGTCGCAATAGGAAGGTTTTTTTAAATGTTTTTAATATGGTTTGAAAAAGTCACAGACCCTTTCCAACCTTGACGACGATTTTATTTAAGTACAAAGTAAGCTCTACGCATGAAACCTCTTCAAAAACGATTCCTGAACGGTCCGCGGTATAATGCAAAAGACGGTACAAATAGGAACAAACCTATTGTAATTTAATATTACAATATCACGCACTTATTCATCATAACCTCAGGATTAAAGAAATGATGAAGGTCATTGTACTGCATTTCCACATAAAATAATACATGTATCTTAAATTAGCTTTCGACCTTAAATTATATGTGGGTAAGCCTATACCATGTTGAAAATCATCGTAAGAGCTTATTCTTCATAAGTTATAATTTTGTTGCATTATTGCTGTAATTCAAAAAGCGCAATAAAGCTCTATGTTAAGCTGCCATTGTATAGTGTTCATAAATTTCCTTACCCTACTAAGATAGCATTTAAGCAGATTAAAACTAAATCTTTTTAAATAATCCAAATTACAATTATCAATAACTACGGGAGACATACAGAGAAAAATACAAAAATATCTCTATAAAAATGTCTCCCGTAGTTATTGATAATTGTAATTTGGATTATTTAAAATTTAATCTTTCCGTAGTAATAAAACTGCCAAAAATTTAAAAATTGAATTTCTAAATCTTTTTTTGATTTATCATATTATGTTACAAGTATGAAAACAATTAAGCTTTTTTCATAATTAATTTAAACTTTTTTCATCTAACAGTAACTGTATATATTGATTATTTAATCAATTTATTAGTATTTCAAAAATAATTATCTTTTTGCTCCAAATATTAATTATTTCTCTTAAAATTGTTTTTGTACGAGTGCAATATTTACCATACAATATTTAATATTTAACAATATTATTTTATATTACAAGTAGGGGGGGGGGGGGCGCATCGTGAAGGAGTCACGTCTAAAACGGGCCTGCATGCGCAGTATGTATGATGAGCAATGAGGAGAGATATGTGATAACCTGACTTAACTATAACTAGTCTGGTAGCTTATAGTTTTAAAATGTTTGTAAAAACTCTTATAAAAACACTTTCTGTTTGAAACCAAAATGGTTTTAAAAACAAGTTTGAAAACTCATGGAAACGAAAGAGTAACTATGTCAGGCAAATGTATAGGGACGGGATCGTAGGTTATTCTGTTGAAATACATGGTATCCTACATCCAGTCTTAAAAGTTTAGAGTAATTTATGGCTTTTTGAATAAATCTCTGTTTCGTTACTTGGTGTGATATGCTTAATGTACGTTTTTTTAGTATTACTTTTCTCAGGCCTTAAGAATGTCTTACTTTATCACTTGAGATAAGATTTCTTGTCTGAAAATAAGAACGTCGGATTTTTAGTGCAAATTTAATTTTTATTTATAAGCTTTTATTTGTTAAAAGGTAGAAAAATGTTGGTAACGAATGAGTCTTAAGACGCGTACACACTATGCCGAATGCGGCCGATTGGCCTGTGCCGTCAACACGTTCGGCATGGAGTCCCCAATCGGTGCCGAACCACCTCACGAGTACCCCCACGGTAATTTTCTTTCTGTTAATCATGATAGGAGTAGGTATGGAAAATGGTAGCAGAAAATACAGAGCCAGCGAATTTATGAAAGACCTATTACTTGATGTAGTAGATGGGTTGAATTTGGAGTATAGGAACGATGTGGGGCTCAGCAACTTTTTGGGAATGAAAAGTTCTGATTTAGAGAATTTATTGAATATGATTGGACCGACAATCTCTAAAAAAAAAAAAAAAAAAAAAAAAATACCTCCGTCAGAGAAGCTATTCTGCAAGTGCATGCATTGCCCTTTTCCTTTCCTTCGAAAAATGGCTTTGCAGTTTTTTAATTTTGCGTCAACTTCTTGCTTATCTATTCCAAGGAAACGCAATTTCAATAAGGCCATCATGTCTCCGATTTTTATTTTTATATTTGGAACTCGAACTGTCCCATAATACTGGACAGGCGCGATACATTTCTATAATTTCCAAGGTTTGTTTATCACTCCACGTCATAGTTGTGAAAAAAGGAAGATTAATATATCTTCATCAAAACAAAACTTAAATCAAAAACTAAGAAAATAGTCTGCGATCCTCACTATATTTAAACTATCTGTCGACTGAGGCCGATCGGCATGTCCACATTACAAAATTCGGTTCGGTTCCCTTCAGCTTTCTTTGATCAGGACCGAGAGAATTCGGGTTGGATTTGGCACGTCGCCAAAGCCGAATTAGTGAGCCGATCGGCATAGTGTTGACGCGCCTTTATAAATTTACAGGAATTATGAATATAATAGTTTCATTGGGGCTGGCAGACGGTCAAATAAACGGGAAGGTGTCAAAGTGGTTAGGTTGAATTATCGGTAAAGCTGTTCGGTATCTTATCATTAAAAAATAATGTATAACAAAAATATGTTAAATTATATATAAACAGGGAGGATAAGTCTATTGTGAGTTAGATCCAAAATATTAGGGTCATTTCATGGTGCATGTATTCTGTTAGGGTTTTAGAATTGACTAAGAGGATATTGTGGGTATCCATCCAATGTTTTGAAGGTCTCGTGTTCATAGGGCTTCTATCCTGAATGGGTTTCATATTATCTATTGTCTTTAGTACCGGAATCTAATCAAGACAGCTTCGTCCCATTGTGTTCTTTTATATAAAGCCATGGTGGAAGTCTTTGAAGAGAAAATCATGAGACCTTTCATATCTTGACTCTGGGAGGGTCCTGAACATCAGCTCCTTCTTCAGCCTATAATAACTTCCTAAACGATATACTACTATAACTATTTAACGATATACCATCATATATGTTGCTATATGATGCAGTTATGAATAATATCCCATACAAGCAAACATTGAATCTGGATATATTTTGGATTTAACAATAGTAATAGAATCGCATTAGCTAATATGCGGTCTATCAGAAGTTCTGCACAATGTCAGCAGAAGCAAGTCAGAAAGGTTCAATCATACTCTTAAAATCTCTAAACAGCTGGGTAGGTAATATAGCCTATTATTAAATATTAAAATGCAAAAAGAAATTATCATTTAACATTTAAATTATTGTTATTTTATAGACACTTGCATTTTCCTCTGTTGTGTTAAGACTACATATATAAAATATTTTTCAGCCATTAATTTAACAAACTTAAAGCTGTGAAAGCTGCTGAAATCGTAACCTTTTTTATGATTCAATTAGTATAAACTGGAAACTTCTTTAGCAAATAAGCAAGTACGATATTATCATAGTTTATGACTTCGTTAGGCAAGAATCACTGATGCATCTCCTGCATCCCTTATAATTATCCTCAAACCTTTCCATAAATCTTTTATACAAATTTTCCCAACAGAAATTTTTGTTTTTTTAATAATAAATTTAAGGTTGTAATAAATTGAAGTTCAGACTATTAGTTTTTACTAATTGCTCATCCAGTCACACGCTAATTGATTTTATTGGACCAATGTTTATTCTCTTTCTTATCTTCTTGCTATTTCGAGTTATTTGCATTTATTATATTCTCAGTCTCTTTACAGCTTTCCTCAAGTTAGATTTGTAAAGGAAATTTACGACTTGTCTTTTTAAGTTGTTTTTGTTCGTATTTTCTTGTTTTCTAGAATCGGAATTCTTCTTCTTCTTCTTTTATGTAAAATTAAGTTTATTTGTCAAATTAAAAATGTAAATTTTAGTACCGAAAGACCGTATTGTCAATATTTAGCTTTTTAGGCCTTAATATTCAATGTCTTAACTTAATTTTTTATGCTTTAAGTATTGTTTACTTGATATTAGAGCCTTCTTTGTTTATATATTCCAAAATTTTTGCTTGAAAAATTAATATACTCCCATAAATTATTATGCTGATGTACATTAAAAGCAGACTTAATATTATACTTAAAGGATTAGGTATCGACGAATAGGGGAAAGTGCTTGAGCACACTTCTGGAAGTAGGTAGATTCTGTTTTGATAAAGTCTTGGGAAAAGTAATCTGTTTTCCTTTATACATCGCAAAAGAGCTTATAATAATTAAAACAGCTTATAAAATAAGACATATTGACACTGTCAATGGGTGTCACTATGCCGTTGTACAAGTAGGGCTTTGTAATTTTAACGACTACCTGATAGTTACTAATTTATACATATATAGGCTTGTTTGTCACACAGAAAGGTACATTCGTGCCCAATTTCAACTCGATCAAGAACATTTTCGATGTATTACGATTTTTTTATTTTTTTTATTTTTTGTTGTCTCAGCAAACTGGGTTCAAAACTGGCGGAAAAAATGATTTTCCGGGACGCACCACTACAGGTTAGGACTGAATTTTGTGCCAAGTTTCAACTCTCTAGGTTAAATACCTTGGGCGCTACCATGATAGCACACACACGCACATACATACATACAGACGTCATGCTGAAAACCACTCAGTAGGTCTTAAAAACACCCAAAACGGATAATTCCGTTGAAATCTCTAAAAAAAAAAAAAAAAAAAAAATGTTGGTGAAAACAATACTTTTCCTACTATAGGTAGTGAGGAAAAGTAAAAAAATAAATAAATAAAGCAAATCCCGTCTCTGTTAGTTGATTGATGTACTGTCCAGTCTGGTGAGGTAGATACCGTGGCGCGTGCCATCCTTACATTGTATTCCCCGTTTGATCATCCTTTACATCTTAAATCTGAGCTTGATATTGCTTAACTTCTCCAGATCGGTGATCCCATGAAACCGGTGTTTTTAGTGTGACAAGGTTATTAGGTAGCCGAGACCTCGAAAGTATTATGATTGAAGATGATTAACATTCAAAGTATTTGGAAAGTGGCCAAAATAAAAATAATAAATATCCAGAGCGCTCTGTGATGCTTTATTTTTATGGCTTTCGAGATAATGTAGAGCACCCATTTTTTTCCTCTCTTGATTATTATTTTTTAAGCTCTTAAGAACCCAAAAGGTTGCTTAGGTTGTATTTTTTATGATGCTTTGACGTTGTTATACGGATGAAGTTAGTCGTTATTTATAGATAGCATGTATCCTTTGAAATGGGTTGGTAAGATCCGGTAGGGTAGAGTGACTAAGTTTAGGGAGGTAGGTCATGTCAAGCTTGATACGTATTATTCCATCATGTCCCAGACTCACTTTCTCCTGCCGTCTGGGATGGGAAGCGAGATGTGTCCGAGATGGAAGCCTTGTCCGGTAGAAGGAGGGAGCTGTCTGCCTAGTGCTGGACGATATAAAGACTAATGACGGGTTTAAGACAAGACGGCTGGGTGGGAGTAAAGCAGGAGGCCAACCTGATTACATAGGGGAAGGTGAGGGTACCGTTAGGGAGGCCCCGAGACAAACCTGCGGCCCCTGCACTATACATCACATGTGAGCTTCAACTTAACTCCGTCCCAATATGGCCATGGCCCCCCGAGAATCATTTTGCTAAGCAGCCTATCTGACAACTGCGTACTTCGAGCATGACTCGACGTCTCACGACAAACAATCCGTGCGACAGCCACTTAAGTCTGGAGATGTCATTAAAATGCATGACAGTAATAACCGCCTTCGGATCCTTAGGAATCCATTTTTAGCTATTTCCGTTAAAATATTATTGGACATAAGACTATCTAAAAATGGGAATGTGACTCAAAGCAAATAGCGAAGTCTCTTCTTTAACTATGACTAATAAATGCGTGTTATGGGTTGGTGATTGAATATTGCGTTCTCCTAGACCATATAATCAAATTCTTCGCTTGATCAAAGCATTCTCTTAGCCAATATAATCATCTTCTTTAACTATGACTAATAAATACATGACTTGGTGATAGAATGTTGCATTAATAATTAAATTTCAGTTAAATTTCTTCTTATCTCTATGGGGCTGTAGGCATGATGACAATGGAATTGTAAAATGTTACCATTAGTAAGTTAATCATGTATGCATTAGAATCCTCATATAAAATCATATGATCTTATCACGTGCCAAATTTCAGATTAGGCATGAAGAATGAAGATGCCCAGGAAGAAATATTGCTATAATTATTTTGAAAATTAAAAAAATTTTAATGTTTTTTACTATCGTCCCTCCAGATCTAAAGACAATAAGATAATACATTTTTTTCGAGTCAAACAAAAAAACTTGTATGTCAACTAGTACTCAACGTACGAAATTTGGTGAGGGCTCAAATTTTAGTAAATTCAATCTGTTGTAGAAAGGTGAATATTATAACTTTTCTATTAGGAGAAATTAAACCACAGGAACGAAACTATAAGGATATCTTATTTTTGATTTTACTAATGAAACCCTAAAAAGCGGAGAAATTGCTAAATATTTGCCATTTTGGGGATATTATGTAGATCGCAGCGGTCTTTCAATGCTGAAAACTTGGTTTCTTACTATTGGCTTTAGTCGTAAAAACCTACATAAAATAATTAGAACTACATGACCTCATGGTCGGATGTATAAATGTATTGACCTATAGTATTCAAATAAATAGAATTCATTTTATGATTTAATTTGTTGATAAAATATTAGTTAGCACAATCAACGATTGTATCTCTCATTTATAATTATGGTTATTGACTAATCTTGCCAGTGTTACATTGCCCCTAGTTATACTTTTAAACAATTTTTACATTTGTTTTTAGCTGGCCGATATTTAAGCTGTTCTAAATACGGTTCGATATTCGTAGTTTGATCAGATTTCTTTGTAATGCATGTTGAAATTCGACCCTCTTTCTTTCAGTACATGAAAACAATAATTTTATTCTCCCTAAGTATTATTTTGTCGGGTATGAATGCTAGTTTTTCCCCTTCTATTATTTCATCCGTTTTTAAAGGTCTAACTATTTCTTTTGAGTTTAATTCATGTTTTGCCGACAAGAGCAAAGTAGAGTAGAAGGTGTGCAGGTATTTATTTATTTATTTTTTTTTAGAGTATCTATAGTTTTTCTTCCTTAAAATATTGGGAAAAAAGGTAATATGTACCTACTTATTATTAGGATTTTGTCAATCGCATTAAAATAGAGTACTATTTTTTTTTTTTATTATTATTATTATGATTATTTATTTATNATTATTATTATTAATATGATAGTTTTAAAAATATTTTATTTATATACCCATTCACCAGGGCCATATTCTGTTGGTTTGGCATCATATTCATTAAGCTTATCTTTTGTGATTTTATATCAGGCTATATATTATCTATGTATGTATTACACTCAATCTCGGGAGGAAAATACCGACTTAAAATAGTTTACATTTTGCTTTTGAGCTTAACAAAGGTAGCGGAAGCATTGGTGATCATTTTGAAGAATGCATTTTTACTTTCTCATATAAAGAGAAAGTATTGTAATGGCGCAAAATTAGATTTTGATATCTTGATAGAATTACACGTTTTAAGCTCCCGAGAGTCCAAAAAAGTTTTTGGAACGAAGTTCTTATGGCACGTTCTGGATCCCGGGAGTGAATCCGAAAAAAACGACCAAAATAACCGTCACAAAATAACTGTCAAAAAATAACCGTTACAAAATCACCGTCACGCAAAATCCGTCACGAAATCTACCGATGACAATAACTTGAGTAAAAGTTCACCGAGTTAGTTGAAATTTGGTACACATGTTCATTTTACCAATGCCCAGGCTAAGTTCGTTGGACAACGTTATCCGCCTAATCGTTCACGCGCAACGCTCGCGTAAAAGTAAGCTTCAAAAATGTTAAGACGGGAAAAAGTGTTATTAAGGAAGCCTGTTTGTTGTTTGTTAACTTGTTTTGTTTATTTTTGTTACATTATGTCAAATGTCACTTATTTCAATCTAACATTCTTTAACAATTATATTCTTTAACTAAAATTTTTTTTCTAGTCAATACATATTTATTGTAAGATGCTTGCTTTAATGATACAAATAACACTTATTTTAATTTTGCCTTAACTCCGCTAGGTACAAACAATTAGTTATTTTTAATTTCGTCTCTATTTTTAACTCCGTCATGTATAAATAGTTAGCAACGTACACGTACTACGTACTTAGCAGTGTGATTTTATCATTTATATTTAATGAAAAATGTAAGGAACTTCGTTCCTGCCGGGTGTCCCGCGACACCACACGTATTTTTTCTCTAAGACGCTCGCATCTTGTCATTGCCGGCCGTCCTCTACTTCATTGTACTCAATGTAAACATAAACGTGAGCGTTTGAGCTCTGCCGCTCCGCTCAACGCTCGTATCGTACCCAAGGCCAAGGAATTTTATTTAAATTCGTAAGCACATAACCCCTACCTTGGATGAAAACTAATAATTTTAAGCCAATTTTAGAAATCACATAGACTGTAATTCAAAAAGCAGTGGTCTTATATCTTTATTAGAATCTTTGAAAAATAAATTCAGCACTTTCAATTTTTCTTCTTTAAATTTCTATTTTTAGCATTTTAGTAGTCTGTGTATATTTTTATCTCTCAATTCATATTGCCAGTTTGGAATGGCTTTCTAAAAGTTTTAACTTATGTATGGTGTATATATTATATGTATATATAGATATATATTTCTTTGTTTCTTTTTTTTATTATTTCATTCATTTACATGACGATTAGTAGGGTAAAGATCAAGTTTTTTATTTAAATATCCTTGAGAGATATTTTTTAAATTTGTAGCCTTACATTTAAATATTCATGCAAAACGACTTCATGAATCGGACTGTTAGTAGTGTTTAAACTGCCTAATATGATTCTAAATCTTAAAAACCTTGGATAACAGATTTGTACCGTTCTAGTTCTTATAAATGATTGGCCAATTAGATCTGTTGGAGTACGATGCTTATCTCCCTGAAGAGGGGAGGCTGTAATAGTATCTGCGATATTATCTGAATCACTGTGTTCTGGACCCACAGACCTTCCCTGCCATAAGTCAAAATTTGATTATAACCTTTTGCATCAGATTAAAACCAGTCTTCAACACTTTAAAAGACACAGATTGCTTCACACTTATCGAGATGTATAAATTTCTCTGCATATGTTAATAAAGTCGAACGTACTTTACTCATAGTAGACTATTAAACATTGTAGAACCGATTTATTACAGAACATTATTAAACGCCTTCTTTTTTTTAAATTAACTTTTTAATATTAGCGTAATATCTAGATATAGAAATAATTAATTTATCAGAAGAATAAATTCTAAGAAGTATTGAATATTAATGATATGTTCTTTGAAAGTTAATAAATAATAAAAACGTAACATATAATTGGATCAGTTTAATGTCGAACTATACACATTTTTATTAAGTTCCAGTACCATTAATAGATTATAATGTAGAGAACTGGCAAGTATCTAAAGCCCCACGATCACTCTGGCACCTCGAACTGTCTAAATAAATTAATTTTAACCTAGTAATAATATTAGGTTACCGTTTGGAAATATTCGATTTTGGTACTTCGACGATGTAAGTATCCTTGAGTCCAAAAAAGTTGTTCTGTTTTCTGTCGTCTGAACAGTGGGGCAATTGTGAAGAAAATTACTTTAACTATTTCGATGAAATTTGGTGCACCCTTTCAAAAAAATCATACCCAAAGACGAAGTCAAGAAATTAATTATTAGCTTTAATATTGGAGGTGCGTCAATGTTGTTGATAAATCGCATTCATCTTGAATGTTCATCGATATTAATTATATAATCATTAAGTCGAAATTATTTCAGGATATAAATTTCCTTATCGTATTGTAATAAATCAGTACCGTTCTTTCATTGCAATACGTATTAATTATAAAAACCTACTCTCTAGATTAGCGTATCCCAACTCTATGGTCGAAACAATTATATTTTAGGGTCGCAAAAAATCTTCAATTAAACAATACTTTAAAGTTAAAATACTTTCTTAAAAACATAATAAATAAATATGTTCAATGGAATTAAAATAGGTATATAAATTTGATTTGATAAAGTATAATTAATAAAATTATAACTATAAAATTCATTAGGAAAAGCTAAGAACGAATACTTGACAAAAATAATGCGACACATTAAGTGGTTTCTTTAAACTACTAATAAAGGGTCATTATATAAGTCTTTACCAAAATAAATTCAGGAATTTAGCCCTTTATCTTTTATAATACTTCACAATAAAATAATTATCTATACTATTCATGCAATGCCATTAACCGTATCCAGCAGATCAGTGTCATCATTTTTTATTATTATTTTTTTTTTTTGTAAATAAACAGCCTACAGTCTCTCCTCCGTAATCCTGTAATGATTTTAGTAGAATTCAGGCTCTTGGGGCCATGTATATTCCTGCAATCCTTAGGGTATGGAATATGAAATCCACTACATTCAATGTAGGGTCGCGAAGGTGTTAAAGAGAAATTTATATCAAAAAAGTTTGGGAAACGTTGCTTTAGATTACTTTCCTTAGAGTCTTCCTTAGGAATTTATTATGCCACAACTTTTTATTTTTTAGGTGTTCTCAGTAAAACCTAGTTTTGTTTTAGCGAAATCATCAGTCAAATTTAACCCCTAGATTCTATATTGTACGCTAGAATTCGCGTTACTTGAAAAATGCTCATTATTTTTTCATGTCAGAATTCTTTTAGAGATATAAACTTAACCTCTAGTTTTTTACTTTTCAAAATTTTGATATAACATTATATTATAAACACGTAAATTTTATATAATTTCTTCTACTTCTAACTTTTATCTGTGCTTATCCTTATGCTGATTTGTTGCATCTCTGTACATTTTTTTGAAGGATTACTTTACATCGTATATTAATTACTAAATATCTTTTGACGTTAAGTAGAATTTTAAGTAAAAATACAATTTTTACTACGTTTTTATTAGCTTGCTTTCTTGTTTGTTTGTTTGTCCAGTACAAATCTTGCAATAGATTTTTAACTAACTTCCCGAGTAGCTAGACATTTGAAACTTTTAGAATAGCTCAGAACACGATGACAATGCATTATTTTAATACTTTTAGTCATTTTTCAGCAGAATTTAATTTGTTTTCATCAAATTTTAATGTATGGAATGTTAGTTCGGAAAAAATCCGCAAGTTATTTTATTTGTTTTGACATGTCCCATATTTTCAATCTTCATTTTGACAGGTTTCAAATTTATGATTTATGACAGAATATTTTAAACCGTTGTATATAAAAAGTTCTTTATATCTTGTAATTATTCTCTTTACTTATTGCAGTTAAATATAAATTCAATTATTCCTGTAAAAAATATTTAATTAATAACGTTTATCTTTCGATTTAAACATATTATTGAGACCAACCTATAAAAATTACAACTAGTACATCTATAGGTAGAATATACTTAGACGGATCTCTTATACGTATCAGATTGAATATATGTACCTTTAAAATAAAACAGCGACTTTTAATAAGGCAGTGATAACGATCTCCGGTACTTAAAATAAAATTTACTTAAATCAAGCACACCAAGTTATTTTTTTTTTTAATCTTTTTATTTAACTTTATATTTATTTTTGAACTTGTTCTATTTAAATTAATTTAGATTTTATCTTACTATGTTTAATTTTTTTTCTGGTGTTTATGTTGATGAAGTGTGATTATGTTTTTCAATCGTTTATTTATTGAAAAAAGTATTTATATATCCGTGTTTTGTAACGTTTTTTTTATCCCCCTCGATGCAGATTATATCTTAAAATCAAGGTCTATATTCTATATACAACTTGTAGAGTGAGGTAACGTGTTCATGTTTTTAAGAAAAAAAGGGGTTTCAAAGCTCGTGTATGTTGTATTGTAAAATAAGATGCATATTTAAGAGTGAGAGATGACAACGTTGAGAGTCGGTACAACCTAACTGTGGTCGTTTTTTCTTGCTTCAAGAAATGTTTTTTTTTTTTTTCCTTCTTTTCTTTTAAAGTCGTCTAGTCTAAGAGGATCGTAATGTCTGCCTCTGGTATCCGAAGAACTTAAAAACCAAACGTGTAAGAACCAGGAGATTTAAAATAGGAAAGAACAAGGGAACGAGAGGTTTCCTTTTTTTTCTTTACAAAGCCAAAGACTTAAAATGGAAGTTAGCTGTCTGAGAAGATGAGAGAAAAAACAAACTATTTTCTCTATGTTGAAGAAGGTGCTATTAGTCGTAAAGTCTTAAATGGATAGAAAGACTAAGAACACGTGAGAGTGAAGAGTGTGAATCATGGTGGAAGAACAATGTTAGATGTTTAGTGCCAACTAACTGCGATGTTCAGAAAAAAAAAATATCTGCTAATGGTAGAAAAAATAAAATAAATTACCCGCTAATGTTTGCAGGTTTTTTTTCTTTTAATTAGAGATAGCAATTAGTAAAAACCTAATGGCAATGTAATTTTATCTTAGTAAATGCCTTAAGAAAGTTAAAGCCACAGAAAGTTTGCAACAATGTTAGTTGTAATAGCTTATAAATAGTTTGATGTTCATTAATAAAACTATGAATTTATAACTACAGTTAAGAGAGAGGGGGGCAACTTTGAACAAAATGTGTTTAGAAAGTGCGTTTGTATGGAATTTTAGTAAAAAAATATTATTTTTTAATAAAAACAACACTGACGTACACTGTTGTCACTCATTTCCAACGATTGACTGGATGTTATCGAGCAAAAGGCTTTGTTTGTTCTTATCAACGATATTTTTTTTTAATTTTTGTGATAATTGTGCAAGACACTCAAAACCACATTTCCAGTCAGTGGTGTTTTGGCATATTATGTCATAACATTTACAATGAAGTGGAAATCATCAATAATCAAGAGTAGGTATATTGTTGGGGGGAAAATCTGTTACATTTTAAAATCCCATTGGGATGGTTTTGAACAAAGAGGACCTTTAAATCTTTGTTTAAACTAACTAATATACCCAAAGCATTGAAATAGTTTTTTTAAGGTGTTTTTTTTTTTTTTTTTAAATTTTATAACACACAGCAAAACATATTATTTCATTTATTTGAAAAAGCTACATGAAGTAAAGGTTGTTAACAGCTTTTACCGTAATTTTGAAGAGCAACGATGTAGTTATGTAGTTAGTATGTTTAAGTGAATTTGACTTAGAGACGTAGGTAGGCCTCCTCCGATGTGAACTTAGCCGTACCAAAAATAAAGTCGCCAAATAAATTTGGTTAGTTTAGTATTGCTTTAAATGACACTGAGGCATGTTCAATATTTTTCTAGATCATTTCTAGTATCTGAAAATCATCTTTATAGGTCTCTGTTTTGTGAAGAACACTATTTTAACTACGTTTTTATTAGCTTGTTTTCTTGTTTGTTTGTCCGGTACAAATATGGCAATCGATTTCTAACTAACTAACTTCCCGAATAGCTAGACATTTGAAACTTTTAGCATAGCTCAGAACACGATGACAATGCATTATTTTAATACTTTTAGCCATTTTTCAGCAGAATTTAATTTGTTTTCAGCTGTTTTCAACTAACTTTGCTGTATAGAGAGTTAGTTCGGAAAAAACGCAAGTTATTATATTTGTTTTGCCATGTCCCATATTTACAATCTTCATTTTGACAAGTTTCAAATTTGTGATTTTTATAAATATCATAGAATAATACTATATATATAAGGAGTGTCACTGATAACATTGAAAACAACTTTGGTTGTGATCCTTATCCGCGTTCTAAAAATTCATTTTTGTAATTTGTGACGTCATAACTCTAAAATTATTTGCATTCGGTTTTATAATTTAATTTTTTATTTAATTATAATTATTGATAGTCAGTTTAGTTTATTGTAATATTCTTTTGTGTTTTATCTTATTTTAGTTTGAAATATGCTAAAAATAATGTTTATTATATCATGACGGCGAAGTTGAAAAAAATGACGTCAGAGTGAAACGTAAACAATAACCAATGGCAGGGCTTGTTTTCTTGACGTTTGTTAGCGGGCTTTGAATAGTTACTAAAGCGTGGCCAACCTTCTCCAGCTTAAATGAAAAAAAGAGTGTTGTTATGTTGGTCCCCTGGTCTAATGGACACAACCCCTCGGCGAAAGTTGGCTTCAGTCCCTTATCAGTAATTGCTTGTTGTTTTAATTCTATGCTCCTTCTATATATAGTATTATTCTATGATAAATATGAATAAACATTGAATGACAGCAAAACAGGAAATATGTCGATTATATTATTATTTATCGATTATATTATTTCAAATATATCGATGGCAAGGTTTAGATTTGGTGTTGGGAGATCCGTTGTACAAAGGTTTGTCCTTTTATAGGTTCAAGATCAGCTCTATATGGTTGTCATTTATGTGAATTAAATAAATTCGGAACTATTTTTTTCACTAACATTATATATTATATAACAATAACAATTAAATTATCAACATTACATATAATTCAACAGAAAATTTAACAACGTAGTACATAAAAAGTTATTTTTCTCTTGAAATTTTTATAGCTTAGATATGATAAATTTATTTAAAATGAATATTATTCAGCGAAAAACTATTGGTAATATTGATAGGTATTAAGAAAGCAAATAATTTTAAAAAATCCTTTAAAAAAAATAATAAATAAATATATAGTGTATTGTAATTATTTACTGTAGGCATATTTGGCAATTGAACGATTTGGTATTACTTCATTTGCACAGCTTTTATTTAAAAAGTCCGTCAATATGACTAATATTTGTTTATATAATATATATATATATATCTATATAATCTATATTTTATACTTATTTAAAATATACTTTACATTAACATAGTTATAAACAATAAGAAATAAGTTAAATACCTTGTTGAACGTTTTGTTTTAATAAAAAATAATTTGTTTAGAATAAAGTGACCATTATAAATGCCGACTATCTTTAATGAATGCTTTATATGGAAAGCTTTATGTAATATTAAGCTGAGATCAAACAGAGATTATTCCTGACAAATGCCTGCCCAGACAAGATTAATAATGACCCAAGGCAAGGACGAATTATCACAAAGTTGATTTCCCAGTCTAACCACATGTATTAGATCATTACAAACCATTTTACAATTGTAATTTTAACTCGAGCAATAATTAGACACCATTAACGTTTTTATTTTATTTTTTTTGCTTTAGCAGTTTTTTATATTTCTGTGCATTTTAATTGATAGAGTTGTTTCATTATCGTATAGACTAATCTATTTTACAATTATAACATATATAACCCCTATTTGTGAATTGTATATTTTGATCGAGGAAAACAACGAATTTGCGTTTATGGTAACCTAATATTATTACTACAATTTAAACTACATAGGTTTTTATTTAGATAGTTTAAGGGAGCTAGTGTGTTCGGGGGCCTTCAGATACTTGTCACTTCTTCTCAGACCAAAAATGAATCGAGAGCAGTACGAGGTCTTAGGTTCGAGTCCCCCGCCTCGGACCTATATTTATTTGCCTGCTCACTCACTTAGATAGTTCGAGGGAGCCTGTGTGATTGTGGGGCTTAGATACTTGTCACTTCAGCTCACACCGTGAATGATACTGTGATATCATACTGCTCTTGATGAATCAAGAGCAGTATTAGGTTGTGGGTTCGATCTCCCGCCTCTGACCATGATTTGCCTGGCTCACTAATGATCGCTCCATACTTGCTTCAGTAGTACAACATACGTGATGTGGCTGCAACTCACTACCACAGGGCTTGTAAAAAGGGCCTCTATATGGTCTAATTGCTAGGTTCGAACAAGTAATTTGTCCTACATTAAACAGAAAAATCATACTATTCTTTAATACTTACTACTTCACTGCATAGGTATTTTCGGCACACAAACTATCTTTACAAATTATTCTGTCTTTAACCAGTATTTAATACAATTGTATTCAAACATATTTAAAAATGTATTCTATAGGAGTAGTGCCTTGTCCATAAACTTATTTGCTTGACAATGCCTTTACAGTATTAAATACTATTTATATTAAAACAGTTAAACGTTTATTTTATAGGATTAGTGTCTAAACTTATTGTAATATTACACCATCTCTCAAAAAGAGTGACAATAATACTAGATACCCACCATTTACCGTTTAATTACCTTTTAATGTACTACTTATTTATAGAGTTGGTTGAAGACTTGGAAAAAAGTGCGTGATGTGAGATTAAAGATAGTTCTCTATCCTTTAAATGTCATAATCTTTTATAATAATATATTTAATCTGAATATAACAGGAAAGGATCACTATTAAGAAGAGGGTTCGAAAGAAAATGATTGACATCAATGATACAACTGTCAAATATTATTTCCCCTTTTAGTATCTGGTGTTAAGCAAAACGAGAATTGGCTTGAAAAAGGGTGGGTAGATTATAAAAATAATATATGGATGCACATTAAAAGAAAAAACTGTTTTGATGAAGCGAAAATTCTAGGAGAAAAAAAAAATATTATAAAAAGGGTTATTTGCATAAAGGGAGTAAACTAAACGTCGGGTAACTGCTTAACTCTAGCGGGGGGAATTCCTGTAGCAAGGATTGTTATAAAACATTAAAGAATTAGGTGAATTAGGTGAATAAGGCGAGACATAAAGAATAATTATGTAGACTGTAGACAGGATGGTTTTATTAAAGATAATATCCAAAAAGGGATAGAAAATTAAGATATAAAAATGTTTTAACCAATGTTCTGTCTTAAGAAAATATTTAAGAAGAATATATTCATGATTTGTAAGATAAAAGATTGTTGGAAAATTAAATAAAACAATAATATGCAGGAGTATATAATCTTACTAAAAAAATATTAATTTCAGAAAATGCATACAAAAAATATAGGATCTTGGGATAAGATTAGCGGGTGGATAGAATATGAGAAGAAAAGGGGAAACGAATTTAAAATAGAAGGAGAGTAAAAAAAAAAAAGCGAAGACTGTGAAGAAAGAGGACGAATCTTCAGTTCTTGAAAAGGCAAAGTTGACCTCGAATAAGAGAGAATCGCTAGAAAAAGGAAAAGTTCTCTAAAAGGGAAGGAGGCTTCTCTACTGAAGGTTCTTAATCAAGGGTTGAAATAGGGAGAAATATAGTAGAAGATACAGAAAATATGTAGAAGATCCGAAGCAGAAGAAGAGAGAACAATGAACTTTAATTGAACTCTCGATTGTATAAAGAAGGGACAAAAAACAGAAGAAAATAATGGCAGAGTACAGAGAAGGGACTAAAAACAGGCCCGAAAGATAAAGTTTAATTCTTCTTTTTTTTCCTTCCTGAAGTTTTTTTTAATAAAAAAGTATCCGAAAGGACAGAGAAAAATACACAGAGAGATGAAAAAAAGGGAAGTTAATTGAAGTTTAAAGAAGTAGGAACGAGACACTGAGAGACAGTAGACGAAGACAGATGTTCCATGATTCTTCGGCAGCCAAGAAGTAAGAAAAAACAAAACAAGGAAAGTCTTAAAGCAGGAGCCCGTGCAAGAAGTCCTGTGGGAGTGAGGGAGCTTCTCCAGCCCGAAAAAAAGAAAAGAGAAGATAGTTCTAGTGGGAACTTATACAAGGTATGAAACAAAGTTAGACTGTTAGACTCGGAGTCTGATGTTAACCCCCACTACGTTGGCTGGAGCCTAAACAGACCGGGGTCTCCACCTTCAAGAGCAGTCACCCGAACCTCTCCATCGCGTTTATAGTGTGATACCTTCCTCCACGCATCCTTTAACCTTCGCGCCCGTTTTCATACTTTACTAAATCGAAAAAAAAAATCGTCTCCTTCTTTCTTTTTGTACATCCTTTTTTTCTTTTTATTGGGATTTTTTTTTTTTAAAGCGCAATCTTATAATCGGTTTTAATATCGTTTAATTCTTCATTTTTTTTTTTTTTTACCTAAAAGAAATCACATTCCCCTCTTTTTACACATAGGATATCCTATTTTCTTAAGGTGAGCATGAAAAAATAAAGAAGTCAATTTTTTTTCGTATTAAGTTTTTTTTTAAGAGAAAGAGTGAGAGGAAAAAATCTACTAACCTGTCCATTTCTTACCTGATGGCCCCTTCTTTTCTTGTATATTATAACCGAGGGAGTTTTTATGCAAATTTTATGCAGATCTCCTTTTTTCCTTCTCTGTCCTTTGCTTTCTTAGCTCGTGATTTCTTCAGGACCTTTTTCCTCGGTTCAATTTGCCACCCACTAGTCATTAAAGCACTCTTCTGACTGCATCCCCACTCCATTACTTCTATTTCCCCTCTCCCCAACTTTTAAAAAACTAAACAGACAACCTCAGGACTTTAAGCGTAAAAAAGGATATATAAATAAATAAATCGGGTTAGTTCGGAGGAAAAATCCGCCATTATAGGTGCCTCTAATTGGCTATCTAACCTACCCGTAATTACTTTGCCTTGGTTTTTTTTTTTTTTTTTTTTTTTTTTTTTTTTTTTTTTTTTTTTTTTTTTTTTTNNTGACTTCTTTTTTTTTTTTTTTTTTTTTTTTTAATTTTAAATCTCCCAGTTTTGCTCTTCATTTATCCTGGCATTTTTTTTAGTCTCTCCTATATCCTGTCTTCCATAATAATAAATTTATTATATAAATATAAATATATAAACTTTAAAAATATATATAAAAAAAATGAGCATACGTTGCAAAATTGAGGGCAAATCTGCAAGATCGCAAGAAAAATCATTTATTGTAGATATCTATAAGAATTTTCAATTAATTAGTACGTCAAATGTCATCTTTATCCTTCCTTTATTTTTGACAAATTGTATTAACTCTTAATAAAATCAAAGATTAGTTGCAAAAGACACCTTTCTTTAGTTATTAGGTGATATTTTTTTAAAAAACTTGTTTTGATTTGATGTGTTAGTTATTTTTTGTTTTGATATTTGTTATTCTCCTTGTCCTTGTTACTCCTACGTATATTTATCGAGTTAATAAACCATCTGATTTAACTAAACTGAGTTAATATAATTCAATAAATATTTGATTATTAGGTAAACACAAGATATATTAAGGGTTTTTTTTTTTATTTATTTATTTATGTATTTTCTATCAAGTAGGTATACATTTTTTATTCCAAGATTGTACGTTAAACTGACTGAATCAAAGTTCCAATAATATATTTTTAATAAGTGGGATTTTAGATGAAATATAGGCGAAATTAGTTCTTCTATTATATATTTCTTATTATACTCATTTCATTATTAAGTATATAGACTAAATTTAATAAAAAGTTTTTGATTTTTAACATTTTATTTGAGGCGTTTCTTTTAGCGCTTTACATTTTTATGCTTTACAATTTTTAGCGCTTCTTTGTAAATAATACCATGATAAGGATAAGATACAATGTACATTTTTCAATGCACTATTTAAATAAATTGGCACTTCTTTTGAGTGTTACTCCCCTTATAAAAACAGAGTGAATTCCTCTGTCCCAAAGTACATTGAACTAAACATCCTTAATAGTTATTAAGACATTTAAATTCTAAAAAAAAGATTGGGAAGTAACAATCTAAAGAAGTACCAATAAATTTATTCAGTACAAAGTAAATACTTCAAAATTATTTTAATAAAAATGAGAGCTAGGATGAATAAATAAGGATTTCAGTTAAAAAAAAAAAAAAAAAAAAAATGAAATTCTTTTTTATTAGATCAATATTTGTACTTTAGCATAGTATTTTTATATTTAATGAATTTATAATATTATAATTTTAATCCTCATTTATATTAGAATACAATTTATGGTTGTGTTTTTTTTTCAACTAATATTCTTATTCCTTGAATAATAGTTGATTGTATTCATATAGCTTTGATTTTAATTTTTATTATAAAACGAACATTTCCCTTAGTATTCTAGTAATAATCTCCGTTTTTGTTTTTTACTCTCGGTTAAAATAAATATTATTAAATTAAATTTAATTATTTTCAACTCTAATTAATAATATGTAGAGACTTAATTTTTTTACAAGAAATATAATTAGTTAATTAAATTAATTATTAGAAAGTATAGCTATTAGTTTTATACTTTAAAAGTAGGGCATTGTAATTTTTATGAAAACAAATTGCTGCTAAAGTATATTCCTTCAAAAATATTGATATTTTTATGAATAAAAGTAGCTGCTAAAGTATTTCTTTAAAAAATATTGTTAATTTTATTAATGAAAGTAATGCTTAATTAGGTTATTTAAATGTTAAAGTATGTTGAGTTATAATGTGTGTTAAATGTAAATAATAATTGGAAGAGGAAAGTTCTAACTATTCAATATACTATTAAGTGCTTGGAGTTAGTTGCTTTGAAAAGATTAATTGAGGTGAAGTTCGAAAATGAAATGAAAAGAACCTTTGACATTCTGAATTAGTGTCTGAAGAAAGTGTTTTTATTTTTTTTTTTTAGATAGTAACTTATTTTTCTCTTCTAGATTCTAGATGATCCTATCATTGGATCAAAAGCAACTTCTTGAGAAACTTAAAGGGTTTATTCGTGACTTTAAACTTGATATCTTTCATTAGGATTAATAAATTATAGTAATAATAATAAGTCCATGGGAAAGTTAAAGATATAATCCGTCATGGAAGTTATTGTTGATATCATTGACGAAATTCTATTATCAAGGGAATCTGAACTCGTGATGTATGTTGAAACAAATAATAAGGTCCTGTAAATATTTTTTTTTGTACAGTAATAATAATTATTACTAATAATAACAATAAATATATCATCCTTTTAAATTTATCACGCTTTAATCGAAAAAAAGTTTATGTTTAAAAAACTAAATAAAGATTTTTTTTTTTTTTTTTTTTTTTTATTTTACATATATATTACTTGCAAATTTCACTTTGCTATAAGTAACAATGATAACAATATTGTATGAGTGACATGGATTGTCATGAGACGAGAGGCTACCCAGTGATAGTACTCCTGTCGTGCGTAACATTAATCTACTTCATCGGTTGAGGTTTTGAACTATAGTAGCAGGTCACGAGGCCAATGCCTCTTCAACCTACGGGGTGGTCGATCAGGGATATGAAGGGATGCCATGGATTTGACTAAAGGATTAGGATGGTGATTTAAGGTTTCATGGAAATGTTTGTAGCGGGTAGAAGCAAGGTCATGAACAAAAGGAATTTTTAGGTCGTGGTGAATTGTTAGGTTAGAAACGTATGGTGGGGAATTGGTGATTTTTCGAAGGATCTTTGATTGAAGGGATTGGAGTCTATAGGAATTTGAGCGCTTGGTGCAACCCCAGAGCTCAATTCCATAGGTCCAAATGGGTTTAAGGATTGAATTATAAATAAGGATTTTGTTGTAAAGGGATAGGTGGGATCTTTGGTCAAGAAGTCGCAAAAGGAGTTTATATCGTCTGTTAGTGTCCGTACGTTTAGTTTTGGTGTGTTGAGCCCAAGTCAATCGTCGGTCAAGATGGAGGCCTAGATATCTTACGGAAGAGGATTGAGGGATCATTGCTTGGTTAAGGATGACTGGAGGACAAGTTGAATGTCTGAGAGTAAAAGTGACATGAACACTTTTCTGCTCATTAATTTTTATCCTCCATTTCCTCAACCAAGGTTCAAGAAGGATAAGGTGGTTTTGGATGTTGGTTGCTGCTATATTAGGGTCGTGGGAGGCGGAAAATATACATTTGTCATCAGCAAAGGTAGCTATTTGGGTACTTGGATGTTGGGGAATATCAGATGTATAAAAGGAGTACAGCAAAGGACCTAGAATACTTCCTTGTGGTACACCTGCAAGTATAGGACTCGTAGGTGAGCGAGAAGAGCCACAGCTTACGTGAAAGTATCTTTCATGGAGATAGGATTTGAGGATAAGGTAGTAGGTAAAGGGAAGGACGCCCTTTAGTTTCCACAGAAGACCCTGGTGCCAAATCCTGTCAAAGGCCTGGGCCTCGTCTAGGAAGACACCAGTGCTGTACTGTTTCCGCTCAAGGGAGGACGAGATGGAGTCTACAATGCGATGACACTGTTGGGTGGTGGAATGTTGAGAGCGGAAGCCAAACTGATGATTGGGTAGGATATTGGATGATTGGAATATTTTTGAGATACGTCTTAAAAGGAGTTTTTCTAGGATTTTGCCGAGGATAGGAAGAAGGCTAATTGGACGATAGGATGTGACAAGGTGGTGAGGTTTATTAGGTTTAGGGAACATTTTAATAATGCTATATTTCCATAGATAAGGAAAATGTGTAGTGCGGAGTACAGCATTGTAAATATAAGTTAAAAGGATGATGGATTTTTTCGGAAGTTGTTGAATTATTTTGGAGGTGATGAGATCATAGCCAGGACTTTTATTTTTTGGTAAATGCTTTATTAAGTATTTTACATCGGATGGGTTGAATGCTTTGGGAGGAGGTGAGAGTTGTAAGGGAGAATTAAGGTCTTCTAGGATGAAATTCACATGTTCAAGGTCAACTATGTCCGGATGGGGTTTAAAAATTTTAGAGAGATGGAGGGAAAAATGATCAGCTCTTTCTTTGTTGGATTTAGACCAAGTATTGTCACTTTTGAGGAGAGGAGAAGAAATGCTTTTGAAGGAAAGGATCCGTTTGGTTGCAGTCCAGAGTGATTTGTCTTTAGTCGTCAGTTGGTTTGTATATTCTTCAAAATTTTTACTTTTATAGTCCCTAAGAGCAGTCTTTAGTTGTCTTGTTAGTCTGTTATACAGTTTTTTGTCAGTTAGAAGTCGAGATCTTTGCCATATAGCTCTAGCGTGGCGTCTTTCCGTGATTAGTAAGCGAAGGGAGGTTGGAATGATTTCTGATGTAGTTTTTCTTCTTTGAGTTCTTGAAGTGGCTTCCCAGACACAGCGTTGAATTGTCTCCGTAAATTTGATTAAAAGATTAAAGCTAGAATTGTATCACTCTTTTTAGCATAAATAACTCCTTATCTTTTCTACCATTTTATTATATCGCCATTATCCGCATATTAATATCTCTCTGTAAATTACATTGTGATCAACCTAAATCTGACCCCACAAAACCTAAAACTAATCTTGAACTAGACTGTCCAAGAAATTTAAAATAGCTCCTTCACAAAATAATTAATTCCTGCTATGTGCTTTTTCAACCTATATTACAAGGTTATCACCATGGTCTTCTTAATAAATATTCTCTATTATATTTGTTTTATTTCTTATTATTTTTATTGTAGATTTGAATTTAAATAAAATTATAATTATTATTAACAATGGGAGATAGAAAGAGAAAAATAGACTTCAGCGCCGGGACTCGAACCACGGGCCTCTATAATTAAAAATTAAACTTTCCGTTGTATGAATACTACAAAAAACTTAAATTTACATAAAGCTGTTTCTTTCTGTACACTGACTATTTTCTACTATAAACTTTTAGGTCCTGTCCTCTTGAGTACATTTTAAGAGTCACTGGTGGGGAACGGGTTGCCAATTCGTGAATAATTAGAAACAAAATTTAATTCTCGAAGAAAAGTCACTCTTCGAAAAATCTGATTGTTCCATGAAGATTTATTGTATTACTATTTTACTTTATCGAAAATTTGATTTTGATGGATTTACACGTTTTGAGGTCCCCTGTAAAAAGTTGTTTATAAAAAATGTTTTTTTAAAAAAATAAAACTAGATGACATTATTTCTTGAAAAAAGTTAATTAAAAGTCTAACAATATTATCGGTACACGGAAAAAATCTAGTTTCCGAGATATTGATGAAAATAAATCTGATTTGATTTAAAATCGAGCACAAAAGGTTTCTGGGATCTGGAACCGAGATTATAATATGAGAAAGTTAGTTTGAGTTGTCTCGGACTAATTTTTTTCAAAATGTACCCTGCACCCAAAGAGTAAATTTTAAATCGCACAAGAAGAAACTGGGTCCAATTTCGACTATTCAAGAAAAATTTATTCTTCATAATTTTTTAAGGTGCTATTCTTATTTTTCTTTTTCGCAAAAAAAAATCTCAAAATTCGATAATTAAGAATTCCTCTCCCTTTAATAATAAAAGGTCAAAATTTTCTAAGTTTAATGAATGAGTGATAGATTTAAATATTGAATATAATTTTCAAACATACTTAAAAAAGAAATAGATTCCCCTTGTACTATACTTTCATATTGTCATTATAAAAACTTTTAATATGTATATATATTATATAGTATTCTATAATTGACATCTAAGAATTATAATAAGTCGCCATTTCATCATTTTTAGAAACCTTTTTAATTATATAGTAGATTACGAGCAGAACCACCCTTCGTGGCCACTTTATATCGTCACTTCATATTATTTTCATTCTTTCTTTTTATTTAGATATATCATAAACTGTTCTTTTCTTTAAATTTTATTTTATGCTTTCATCCTAATATAAAAGTTTAGATCAGGTTCGTCCTTTCCATTCTCTTTTTTTTGCATTTGAATAATAAGATTCTCATAAAGCCATAAACTCTTAACCTGAACTCAATAGAAAATTTATCTTTGTTTTCTGTTAAGGACTAATTTTTTATGTAATAAATCTTTTAGTTATTCAATGGAATATTAAAATTGTTACACCACATTCATTTCTTTCCTCTTCTTTTATCACTATCTAAATTTGGATTTACTTTAAGCTAATTTTCCAAATTTCAACTTGTGTTTTAAATACAAGATAGTAAGTAACTATCTTGTATTTAGAACACATAAGATCTATTTTATTATTTGTTTATTTTTATTATGACTTTTCTCTTTTAGGTTGTTGTTTGTTTTATATACCGTTAATTCGTAGTGGTATTCACCTTTACCTGGAAACATATTAAACTGCAGTTTGTATTAATTTTTACAAGTATGTACATACTATTCATACTATAAACGTATAACCTTTAATTAAAAAAAAAGTTACAAATTATGCGGGTTTCTTATTTAAAGCCTGAAGTTATTTCACAGTAAACAGATTTATTTATTACCACATTAAATATATTTATATTTGGTTTAAAGAAAATTAATGTAATAAAGATTTGTTTTCACTGCATTTTATTTCTTAGCTTATCTTGGGTTAAAAATCTGATGTTTATTTAAAAGAGGTTAATTACTTATTTAAAACAGATTTTAAAGCCATTAAAAGCAGAATAAACATTAATCGAAAAAGACCTCGTATCTTTAAAATCAGTTGCAAAGGTCAAGAGAGATTTTATTAGAACAACGTGTGTAAGTCGGAGGTTTTGTTTTGTTTTTTGTTTGTTAACTGGTTTGGCCCAGTTTATATTTATTTCCGGTATTGGTCGCCCTGTGGACGAGTGTTTTAGTTGTAAATGCCTACCGTAGCCCTTTCTACTCGGGAAAGTAGGCCGAATCCTCAGCATGTAACCATTCTCCAAAAGGCTCTCGTTGCCTCCATGTTATACTTGTTAATGTATTACGGACTCCTCGAGTGGGTAAGGTTTTTATCTAAGCCATCTTGCACGCCTACGCCCTACAGCTTTTCTTTTCAGATTTACGATCCGGCGAATTCGTCTTTAAAGGCATGACCGTGTTCCGATCGGAATAGATTAGCAACGCGGGATTAATTTAAGTATGTGCGTGACAAACCTCCCTTTGGTCCACTTTTGATGTTTTATGCATTTATTTTGAAAATGGCAGATACATCTTAGATATTTTATATTTTTGCCTCAAAGATTCCTCGCCTTAAGATTATATAAATCTTTCAAGTCTACTTTGTACAGCTTGTTTGGAGTGTTTACTCACTAAACTGATTAGAATTTTCATCTTAACGTATCATCGAGTCGTCAGATATGTTATTAAAGGTCACTGCTTTTTGTCTGTCATATTCCTCCTTTATAATTTTTATTTTTCGCGATCTAATACCTTCTGAAAATTTAATGGCTATTTATTTATAATTATTGATGAGGGTCGGTACATCCTTTTATAACATAAACGAAGACAAAGGGTTAACACAGACGCTATTAAAAACCAAAAAAAAACAAATGAAAACTGAAGACGCAGAAGAACTAAACTACTTATTCCTGACACAATACTCAGACATGCATGGACTCAATGGCATCGAACTCAGTGGCTGGACCAAACTCTCCGCACCTTCCACCGTATCCAATCTTTACAATATTCTCAGGACCTTTGTTAATACACCCCTACTACTTCTTCAGCCGAACCCTGCACAACGACATAAACATTTCCTTTGTCCGGAACCTCAGTATTTCCCACTGATCGTTTCTTTAGTCTGTTCCCCTCTTAATTCGTAACCCGTCATCCCACAATTTTTCGGATAACCTTCTCAACAGCCAGAGTTTAACACGTTCTCTTGTTAGAAAAATTAGTAAAATCTTTTATTAATATGGAACATTTAAATAAAAATAAATAAAACAATAATTTACGATCTGTAAACTTTATGTTTTGATAGGAATGTAAATGTAACATAATATTATTTCCTTGCAAAATATATTTTATTTTATCCATTACTTACTTAGTAGGTACTTTATTATACTTAATTATTAACTGCCTGAGCCTCTGACTGATTTTTCTTGTATAATAATTTTCTAAAAAGGTAGATAATAACTTATTTGAAGTATGTATACCAGCTTAAAACTTTAATTTTATTCCTACTTCTAAATTAATTTATAAACGATTATCCTCCTTTCAAAAACGTAGATCAGAAAGCGTGACATATCTAAATAATGTTTTATGAACTCATCCAATTATTCCAATAGATTGTAAATTTCAAATTCAGCGACATACAATTTTGTTGTAAATTTGTTTTCTCCGTCTTCATTACTCTGATTTTGTTGTTTATTTGGCTTTTGATTTATTTATTTATTTTTTCTCCGTTAATCTGTTTTGGAGCTTGCTCAACAAATAGCATTTACGACCAGTGCGAAAAATGAGAAAGGATTCATGAATGAATTATTAGTCTCTTTGTGCTCTATTATTTATTCATTATTCACTCAGCAGAGTAAACCGATTGACCGGTTGAGAAGCAGCCATACCTCTCTAAAAACCAATAGCATTTTTATACTGTGTCGGCTCTGAGTTTAGAATACTAATTGATTGTAGCCCTCTAAATCCAATTTCGGTTCTCTAAAGTAATTCTCTTTGGCAACGTCTAATCCTCTTTTTACCGAAAAAGAAAAAAGAACCAAACCAATTTCAATTTACGATGTTGTTCGTTAAAAACTAATTTTGGAATTGTTGTTATTCTGTTTTCAAAAATTTTCTACACGGAAATTCCGCATCTACATAATATAGTTTGATGTATAGAAATAAAGAAGTGACATGTGAAGATAAGGTTCAGGATATGCCGGAAGAATTACATTTAATCTTAACATATAAAAAAAAAATTTAAGTTGAGCATAAAATAGAAAGGGTTTTTTATTCGGAAGGTCAAAATGTAGTACGTACAATCAACGAGAAACATTTTCTTTGACTTTTACTGCTCTTATATTAATTTGGTTTGTAAGTTTCATCGCGCGTTTCCGTTACCCCGATTTTGAACCACTTCCCGTACTTCAATCTACCCCAAATTTTGCATATAAAAACAATGGAGGTGAAGAATACAGAAACCAAAAAAAAAAGGCGTAAAATTTCTTTGCTTTTTAAGTTTCATCGAGCACCTATTACCCCAATTTTGAACCACTTTTAGTCCTTCCCAAATTTTTTTGCACATGGACACAATTGAGGTGAATACAGAAGAGAGAAAACACTTTATTTACGAGAATAGTAAATGTGGGCTGTCCTTCTAAAAAGGATTGCTACACTACATACTAATCAATCGGGCTGACATCTTTATAGGATAATGTAGTATTTTTTAAAAACAATATATATAGAAGTGTAAGTAAATCTACAGTTTTTTTTTTTTTAAAATAAACCTAAGTCCTAAATTAATTTCAAACATTAAGGTATGTTCAGGTACATGAAAATAAAGTAATATATAGATAAAAAACAAAAAAAAAGTTGAAAATAAGACTAGTTTTCAAAAATGGTATTTTTATATTAATATTTACTATGTTAAAGTACCAAAGAGGGTAATTCTACTTTTACGTCGTTATATGGTAATTATTTTTTTCGACGCTAATTCTGAACTTCCAAACTAAAGTTTCTCCGAAGACTCAAATTTGTATTGGTCTGAATAAATTAAAAGAGAAAACAATCGCATTAGTTATTTTATTTTTTTAACAGTGATATAATTGGATGATATATTTGCAGGTATTTGGGATGAGACTATNTATATATAATAACTTATCTAAATAAAACATATCTAAATAGTGACCGACAATTTTATCATAACTAAAGTTATAATTATTAACATTACATTTTTGATAGACTTAAAATAGATATAATAACTCATCTAAATAGTGACCGAGACTTTTATCAAAACTAAACGTTATAATTATTAAGATAACATTTATGATTTACTACCGATAAAAGTAAAGGTTTGTGTGTTGATTTGTTAATCTTAATATAGATTTAATAACTTATCAAAATAGTTTTGATTTGTTGTGTATTGAAAGCTGTCACTTTTTGAATAAGGCATGTAAACAAACAATGCGCTTTCTTTATTATACCGTCCCGTGTTTTGTTTATTGCCTCGGGAATGACAATTCCCCGTGTCATTCTTGAGCGGAATTTACTATGAGAACCTCCCCTTTCTCCCCCTGAGAACCTCCCCCTAACCCCTCTTATCTCTATCGCGCTCTTACAAACAGTTAATTATATATCACTCTCTCTGAACTTGTTTGTTTACAAAACTTTTTTAATAATATAGACTATGGGGCTCCGCCCCTACTCGTTTCGCTCGCCACCCCCGAAAATACGTGGTAGCGGCCGACGTGGTGGGAGAAGGGATGAGTATAGTTATGGAATATGTGAAAGGATGTAGTAGTGGCTGAGGTGTAGTGGGGATGGACGCAACTACTATCTCCTTTCCTTTTCTCGCTGACATTTTAATATACCTACTCTCTGTCGCTCCTTACAGGCTTTTCTCTTCTCTGACGAATATAATATCACCCTCACTCTGCCTACACGGTTAGAACTATGTCACTCTCAAGATCTCCCTTTTCTCCCCCGGACTCAACTCTCTTCTAGGGGGGTATCGCCTAACACACTCTAATCTTACTTAAGTAAGTCTCTCTCACTCTGAACTCGTTTGTTTACAAAACTTTTTTAATAATATAGATAGATAGATTATAACTATAGTATTATCTTTTCATACCGGTGCTGTTTTCTTATGGAGATACCACTCACTGACACATCATGATATCTCTGAAACCACTAAACCTATGATCATGAAATTTTGTAGGTATGTTCCGCTTACCTCCTAGGTGCTCGCTAAGAAATATTTTTAAAAATCCACCATCTTGATTCAAGATAACGGCCATATATATAGGAAATTCGACAAGACAATAAATGTTTTACCAATCGGGCATTGTCATTAAAAATTTCAAGATGGTGGCAATATAAATGTATATAATATATATA
>KZ651262.1:420847-442145 GCA_001010745.2 Gerris buenoi | reverse complement strand
ATATATATATATATATATATATTTATTTATTTATTTATTTATTTTTATTAATGATTGGTTTTGGTTGATCTAAGAATATATTTTTTGTTGATTTGACTGAAAATCTGATAGTAAGTTTGTTTGGTTTTGATCAGTGCGGGGTAACGCGAAGGCGTGACTTCGCTTACGTAGTCTAAGTCAATGGATTGAGATCTTCCTGATTGGAAAAAAGGCCAAATGAAGTTCAACTCACTGATATACGAGGAATGATATGCTATATGCCTAGGATTCACGTAATTGAGAAACTTAAACTCAAATCTGAAGGTACACATTATTTTCATTTATTTATTTATTTATTTTTTTTTTGGTGGAGGTTTTAGACTTGTAAGCATAATGTTATTCTCTATAATTACATCTGCCGTAATTTTTACGCGTGCATTTAACTTTTAACTTTTATTCAAATTAACGTGCAGCTTTTTTAGTTTTTTAAAGATAATATCCCATTATACCTGAAAGCGCAGAGTGCAAGGCAGAGGATGAAAACCCTTATTACCTTATTAGCAGATGGCTTGAATCAACTTTCCTGAGATGGGAAATTTTTGCCTTAGAAGTTACTTCCCCTAGGAAAGGCACTAACTTTCTGTGGGTCTGTTAGTCTGCCTAGAGCAGTGTTTCCCAAAATTTTTTAGCCAGTGCCACATTTAAAAAAATAAAGCTGATAGCCGCGGCTAACCTACACTTTTTGCAGGACCACCGAGAGCCATCCTGGACCCCATGTCGATAGGCCCACGATAGGTCCCACATTTACCAGGAGTGTCCAGGGGCCTTCCCCCGGAAAATTTTTGAACATTAGATGTTTTAAAATAACTTTTTATGCAATTTGGCTTTTACCATCATTAACAGTTACTATGTTTTTTTATGGAAACACATATTAAAAGGTTAGTAAATACTGCGGGTACTAGGCACTTATTATTTTATTTTACTTAGACACTGTTTATTTCAATTCTTCTTTTTACTGGTCTTATATTACTTTGCTTTGTAAGTTTCATCGCACACCTATTACCCCAATTTTGAACCACGAACCACTTCCCATCATCCAATCTTCTCCAAATTTTGCACATAGAAACAACTAAGGTGAAGAATACAGAAACCAAAATAATAATAATAAAAAAACAAAATGGCGTCAAATTTCTTTGCTTTTTAAGTTTCATCGCACACCTATTACCCCAATTTTGAACCACTTCCCGTCATTCAATCTTCTCCAAATTTTGCACATAGAAACAACTAAGGTGAAGAATACAGAAACCAAAATAATAATAATAAAAAAACAAAATGGCGTCATATTTCTTTGCTTTTTAAGTTTCATCGCACACCTATTACCCCAATTTTGAACCACTTCCCGTCATTCAATCTTCTCCAAATTTTGCACATAGAAACAACTAAGGTGAAGAATACAGAAACCAAAATAATAATAATAAAAAAACAAAATGGCGTCATATTTCTTTGCTTTTTAAGTTTCATCGCACACCTATTACCCCAATTTTGAACCACTTCCCGTCATTCAATCTTCTCCAAATTTTGCACATAGAAACAACTAAGGTGAAGAATACAGAAACCAAAATAATAATAATAAAAAAACAAAATGGCGTCATATTTCTTTGCTTTTTAAGTTTCATCGCACACCTATTACCCCAATTTTGAACCACTTCCCGTCATTCAATCTTCTCCAAATTTTGCACATAGAAACAACTAAGGTGAAGAATACAGAAACCAAAATAATAATAATAAAAAAACAAAATGGCGTCATATTTCTTTGCTTTTTAAGTTTCATCGCACACCTATTACCCCAATTTTGAACCACTTCCCGTCATTCAATCTTCTCCAAATTTTGCACATAGAAACAACTAAGGTGAAGAATACAGAAACCAAAATAATAATAATAAAAAAACAAAATGGCGTCATATTTCTTTGCTTTTTAAGTTTCATCGCACACCTATTACCCCAATTTTCAACCACTTCCCGTCATTCAATCTTCCCCAAATTTTGCACATAGAAACAACTAAGGTGAAGAATACAGAAAAAAAATTGTACATAAGACCAGTTTTCAAAAATGGAATTTTTATATTAATTATTGTGTCATCATCAGACCAAACATGAAAAAGTAACATTTTTAGTTTAAGTGTTAAATGTTTGTTACTTTTCTATTTAGTTATTTTTATTTTTTAGGGTTAGGGTAAAGGGAGGGTGCATTATGATGTGAAATGATGTCATTTAGCTGATAAAAAAATACTCTCATAATAAATAATATAGTTCCATTAGGATAAATGAAACGTTTTATATTGTTCTGGTTTAAACTACATGTTGTACTTATACTGCAGGCATTATTTTGTTCTGACTTGTTAAGATTTTATTATTTTTCATTCTTGATCCCGCGGTTCAGAGCTTGGGATACCCTGGCTTTAGAGGGTAGAGGTAGGATAGAGAGAGTATGTGAGGTCTCACTACTTCGGATTTTGATTTTATTTTAAAATCCCAATATACTATCTATAGATAGAACATGATACTACTTGAATACCTTATCATGTATTGAATTATGTAACAATTTAATAAGCTTTTTAATGAGCTGTTTATGGGCTTTATTTATAATGAACTTTTCTATAGTTTAAATCTCTACCTTTTTGTAAGACGATTTATACAACAATTTTTACTCTTTTTACCAACTGACATAGTATACAACACATTTTGTTTTAATTACGCTGCCTACTAAGACTTTAATAGCTTCTGTTTAGCATTGTTCCAACTTTAAATGTTATGGATAACAATAAATAATAACTTCAAGTTGTTCATTATTTGTTTTCCTATCTATTTTTTTAAGTTTTCGTTCAAATTTTTTAATGTTTTTACTCGGTTATCATATTGTGTCAATGAGGAACCTCGAGGGATCGTAAAACGTATAAATCTATTATTACGAGGGTCAGTGTGTCCAAAAAGGGCATTAAATGTGGTCTCCATGTTGGGAACCAAACTCTAGTTCATTTGTTAGAGAAATATGTTTCTACTCTAATAAAATTTAACCATCTTATTTTATTTGAAGCATCAATATAATTAACGTTCTACTAGGACCTAGTTATGGTTTAAAAATGGGCTTATTTTAAATACAGTAAAACATTTACATTATTATTAACATCTTAATATTCATTGTTTTTATATTCTAAATTTTAATAAACCTAAATTCTATTTACATGCATAGAGTAGATATAATATTTTGAAGAACATTGTTTGATAAACCCAAATTAGGAATATTCAATTAAAACAAAAATTCTTTGTAGTTTTATTTTAATTTTAGCTTCTAATCAATAAGTTTTAAGATCATCACTTATAATATTATTATATCTCTCTAATAAATCTGCTAAGTCGAATTTTTTTTAGACTTCTTAGTAAATTCAGCAATTCAGCTAAGTATGTATCACTTAGTTTAAAAAAAAACGCTTCATCACGTTAAGGGACCGAGTAGAAGGTCGATGTAGCCCTTAAGGAAGTCTTATTTCATCAGTTATTTAGTAGTTGTTGAAGATTTAGAAAGATATATCTACCAATATAGAGACTTAAGATGTTTACAAATTTTGAGTGAGTATAGAAACATACTCGTATATGTTGGGTATTGGATTTTGGTACCAACCCAAGCGGAGATGACGTTTCTTTTCATTAAAACTTTTCAGTACTAGTTTAATAGGTTTGAGTTTTATTGATCGTTTTCATTCCACACAGGATATATCTGAGTCAAAAAAGCACTTTCGGGAATAAGGTTTCGGTTTAAATAAATTTATCTGATACCCAAGTTCTAATAATTGATTTCAAACTCGGGAGCGTTTCAGTTTTACGGTATAGAATTGAAAAAAATAAGGTTTAATGTGATTTTAATTTTTGTTGTTATATTGAGTTAAAAGAGCAANGGTAAGAGCACTGTACTGGAAATACAGAGGCCCGGGTTCAAACCCCGGCGCAGGAGCTTGTTTTTCTCTGTCTGTTTCCCGTAGTTAATAATAATTATAATTTGATTTAAATTAAAATGTAATCTTTCTGTAGTATAAATACTACCAAAATCGTAAAAATGAACATCTTATTTTATTTGAAGCATCAATATAATTAACGTTCTACTAGGACCTAGTTATGGTTTAAAAATGGGCTTATTTTAAATACAGTAAAACATTTACATTATTATTAACATCTTAATATTCATTGTTTTTATATTCTAAATTTTAATAAACCTAAATTCTATTTACATGCATAGAGTAGATATAATATTTTGAAGAACATTGTTTGATAAACCCAAATTAGGAATATTCAATTAAAACAAAAATTCTTTGTAGTTTTATTTTAATTTTAGCTTCTAATCAATAAGTTTTAAGATCATCACTTATAATATTATTATATCTCTCTAATAAATCTGCTAAGTCGAATTTTTTTTAGACTTCTTAGTAAATTCAGCAATTCAGCTAAGTATGTATCACTTAGATTAAAAAAAAACGCTTCATCACGTTAAGGGACCGAGTAGAAGGTCGATGTAGCCCTTAAGGAAGTCTTATTTCATCAGTTATTTAGTAGTTGTTGAAGATTTAGAAAGATATATCTACCAATATAGAGACTTAAGATGTTTACAAATTTTGAGTGAGTATAGAAACATACTCGTATATGTTGGGTATTGGATTTTGGTACCAACCCAAGCGGAGATGACGTTTCTTTTCATTAAAACTTTTCAGTACTAGTTTAATAGGTTTGAGTTTTATTGATCGTTTTCATTCCACACAGGATATATCTGAGTCAAAAAAGCACTTTCGGGAATAAGGTTTCGGTTTAAATAAATTTATCTGATACCCAAGTTCTAATAATTGATTTCAAACTCGGGAGCGTTTCAGTTTTACGGTATAGAATTGAAAAAAATAAGGTTTAATGTGATTTTAATTTTTGTTGTTATATTGAGTTAAAAGAGCAATCAAAATCTGAAAAATAAGTAAAATAGTTTTCCAATTAGTGTGGCATATAGCTTCCTCGTGTTTTATTTCGTATACTTCAATATTTTTATACTCTTACAACTCATTATTGTAAAATTTATTTGATTGTCCTCCTCATTTAAATCTGGTAAAATTGTTTTGATATTTTACAAGAATTAAAGTATCAATTTAGCAAAATTTAAAAAGCACCGACGGTTGAAATTAATCTGGCACTATCTGAGGGCTACTTTCGAGTAGCATCCAAATTTTATGCATTCAAATCGGACGAGTAATATTTAAGATATGGTGATACGCAAAAATAGAGCGACAGACCGACATACAGACACGAAATCAAAAAGGTTCTTTAATATTCGAAATCGGAGGCATAAAAAAAACCTTCTGCAATACGATCTCATAGCTTCCATTACTTTCGGCGAGCTCAGAAACAATATATTGATTCAAATATTCATAAACTAAAACCTTTTTATTTGAAGTGGCATAGTACCTGCAGTTTATTTTTTCCGCTTTTATTTTCTGATCGACTAAGGCTAAACACACACGAGGCGGTTCCCGCCGAGTCGGCTGCCGAGTCTGCGGCCGACTCGTCCTTTGAAGGCATGGATTCTTACCAGTTAAAACACACGTAAAAAAGAACCGCTCGGCAGCCGAGCGTTGCCTCGTTTTCTCTCGACACCGCCTCGGCTTTATTACTTTCGCGTCTTATCATTTCATTGTGACCAATACAACAGTTCACACGTGCCTTCAACTACTCGGCAAAGCAGTCGGCAGCTAAACCGCTCGTTTTTGTACCTGTTTTTCAGTTTTCTTCGGGTGGAATGCTATCCCTCATCACCGTGTCTTCTTTTATTGTTAAGCTTCAAAATATCTAAAGCCGCCCGCACACGATCAATAGTATTGTCAATAATTGTATTGACAATACAATAAATAAAATAATAATGTACATAGTAAAATAATATAATATGTACAAATAAAAGTAAAATAAAAGTAATATAATATAATGTGTAATAAAATAATATGTACATAATTTTATTGAAAAATTGTATTTTTTTTATTGACAATATGTCAATTTAGTAACAAATTTTCATCAATACTGTTTTTTTATATCATTACTAACCCCGCACACGGTCAATAGTATTGACAATACTTTTATTGATTGACAGTACTATTGATCGTGTGCGGACTGCTTAATAATTCGTCAAAGGAGTTCGTAGACATACGAAGAAAATTGAAAAATTTCTCTGGATCTTGCCTCGGTTGATGCTATAGAGTATAGAGTAAAATAAACTTATATTACTTTTATTTTTAACTCTATGGTGAACCCATATTTTTAATACGTTGAGTATGCTAACGCAAAAATAACTAAAAACTCCTTATCAGAATCCTTAGTTTTATAGCACTCTGGACCGCGGTAGAAGGCAACTGGCATTTAAAAAACGAGGTGGTTCGCCGAATTGGCTGCAGACTCGGCGGGACCGCCTCGTGTGAATTGAGACGCGCTGTAGCCGACTCGGCGGAAACCGCCTCGTGTGTTTTTAGCCTAAGGGTGGAGGCACTTACAGCAGGGAGCAACTAGCCTCTTCAGTGCATCTATGCTCTTCACTCAATTATTATAGCAATAATAATTAATCTGAAACATATCTTATACTTATCTTGAAAGCGGCCTTTGAACTTAATTTTCTTTGGAGAGCACTTTAAAAAAACATATTGCTTAATTGAGTCATTTTATTACATCTATTAACGCAATAAGAAACCGTCAATTCCACTTTAGTATGTATTTCTGTTAACAATTTTATTAATCTATACTTTTTAAAAAAAATATAACCTGACTAACCTTCCCCAGCTTTCTATGTTCGCGAGCCATTTTCGTTTAATATGTTAAGATTCATAATGTGTGAGTGACATCTTGTCTTACGCGGTAGGAATCTATACTAAATTCAAAAGTGCATTTAAAGTAGTTGACCTATTTCTATTTCATGGCTTTCTGCGTGTACGGTTATAACGTAAGACGTGTTATCTTATCACCTCTAACCACCTCTATCACTCAACAAATTTTATTGATTTTGGTTCAAGAACACGTGGGAAGAAAGGTAATTGTGAACCTTTGGTCACGCATCCAAAATTGCTCGCCTTTTATATAATTTCCCGCATTGAATTTCGTTTTCCTCCGTCTTTTTATTTCTCTACATTTGAACTATTAGGACTTTTATTATCAGTGGATATCTAACCACGCTATTTGTATCGTGTTGAACCATATTTCACTCTCCTGTTATATAGAAAAGTTTTCTTGACATTAGAAAAACAACTCAAAATGTACAGCACATTACTTATTATAGAGTTGTGTTCAAGAATCCAGCACTGGATTTCATACCATACTAAAATTCTTTAAATACACAGCATACACATGCTATTACACTTCCATTATTTCTTGCTATAAACCTTTTAAAGATTTATATATGTATAATTTTGTTGTTGTAAGATCTCGCTTGTTTGTCTAAAGACATACAACAAGCATGCCTTATTCTTATCTCTTGTGCTCAAGAAGTAATCACTTTGAAAACCATCCGAGAAGCATTACTCAGTATAAAAGTACTCAAACACGAGAAAACATTCCAGACGCCTTTACTGTTTCTTTTTCAAGCTTAATTAATTTCTTTCTGTTACATCACCGTTAAGCTCAATGTTCTGGAATGTCAAGAACGATTCAGGTTTTTACCAGACATCGAAAGGCTCCTGACTTTATTTTTTATATATGAACCAAAAAAAAGAGCAGTTGCATCTAACCATTATATTTATATTGTTGGTGTAGGTTTTCTTTAAGGGGAAAAATAACACTAGTTAAATCTTTCATTGTCTCACATTTCTCATGTTATAATTCCTTTTCTTCGTTAACATATATTAAAAGTAGAAACAGATAATGTTGTTTTTTTTATTGAAGGGTTAATTACTGAGTAAAATGAATAATTCTTTCGTCTTGTAACGGATGGTTTTCTGGGTCAATTTTCTTTCCACAATTATTGATTTAAATATGATGGAAAATTGATTAGTTTGGCCTTTTATGATTTTGTTTCGTAATCTATATATATAAAATCCAAATACCACTCACTCACTGACACATCACGATATCTCTGAAACCACTGGACCTACGACCATGAAATTTTGTATGTGTGTTCTCTTACCTCCTAGGTGCTCGCTAAGAAATATTTTTAAAAATCCGCCATCTTGATTCAAGATGGCGGCCATTTATATACAAAATTCGACAAGACGATATCTCCGGAACCAATTGTACTAGAACCTTGAAATTTAGAAGTTGGCTTCCTTTTATGAAATTAGTAACTTTTGATAAATGGTTAGCCAATCGGGCTTTTTGATTTAAGATGGCGGCCATACATATATAAAAGTCAACATGTGTGCATGTTCTTTATAGAAATCTACAGTTGTAGTCAGATCTTGATGAAAATTTGCACAATTGACCTTCAAAGCAAGGGGAAAAACACTGTCTATATGAATTTTCGAAATTTAATTTTTGTACACAGGGGTACGGGGTACAAATGTCAAAGTAATGAATACCCTTCATGATGCATATCGTTGAAAAACTCTTTTAGAGGAAAGTAATTGTTACTATGTACAGTTTTATCATATTTTCACTTAGGAGGGGGTAAAATTGAAAAATATTGCTATATCTTATATAAAAAGAAGTGTATCCGTATGAGGGTATGTCTTTTATCATAATTTGATGAATATTTACACACTTTTTCTTCAAAACAAGGTGAAGGGTACTGCCTACATGAGATTACGAAATTAAAATTTTGGTACACAGGGGTACGGGGTACAAGTAATGAATAACCTTCATCTTTATGATGCATATCGTTAAATTGCTCTTTAAGAGTGCAGTAATTGTTGAAATGTGTACGGGGTACAAATGTCAAAGTAATGGATACCCTTCATGATACAAATCGTTGAAATGCTGTTTAAGAGAAAAGTAATTGTTCTTAAGTACAGTTTTGTCTTACTTTCATTTAGAAGGGGGAGAGGTAAAATGGAAATTTATTTCTATATCTCTATATTATGTATATAAAAGTCAACATATGTGTGTACGTATGTATAGTCTTTTATACAAATCTACAAGTGTGCAAATTTTCATCGAGATCGGAGTTTTAGTCCGATCTCGATGAAAATTTGCACACTTGACCTTCAAAGCAAGGGGAAGGTAACTTGTTTACACGATTTTTCGAACTATACATTTTGGTTCAAAGGGGTACGGGGTACAAGTAATGAATACCCTTTATCTTCATGATGCATATCGTTGAAATGCTCTTGAGTACAGTAATTGTTGTTATGTACAATTTTGTCATATTTTCATTTAGGAGGGGGGTAAATTTAGGATATTTGCAAATTATCTTATCAAAGAGGGGGGATATAAGTAGGAGGGATAGAATCTAGGTATTCTCGCATAGTAAAATAATTTGTATGCTTTCCTCGTAGTTTATAAACTTCAAATATAAAAACACTCCGTAGCGAAGCACGGGTATCCAGCTAGTACATTATAATTTTGATTTCTGGGGTCTGGAGAAATCCAAATTACGTTCTAATTTTTTTTATTTCTACTTTAATTTTTGTTATAAGTTTCCTTTCTTGAACCTTTAACTGTCAGACAGTGTGGTTATTTTGTTGTCTGTGCAGGTGCTCCACAGTTCTAACAGAGGCAGAGTCTCTCGCTTTGGCCGTGAGGCCGAACCTTCAATTAAGCATTTTAAGTTAACTTTAAGTTAGAACTGTTGAATAGTAACGCTTGAAGTAGCGACCCCTCATTCAATTCTCTTGCAATATAAATGTAAACCCTTTTACTGAACCCTTCGACTAAAGGGTGTTTGGTCTGGGCCGAATTCACCATCCCATCTTTTCTAAACATCTTATCCATCTACAAATATTTCAGACAATCTTCAATACCGAATATAGTACTTAATGCCAGTTTTAATTTGTGTTTCATTTTATGTAATGTAACTTTAATGGGGTTGGTTCTTTTTCCCCATTAAATAAAAAGAACATGGCGCTCATGCAGAAAAATATTAATTTTTTTTAGGGTCCGTAGGCAAAAACAAGGACCCTTATATTTTCCTACGTGCGTCTGTCTGTCCATCCGTCCGTCTGTCGCCTGCTCTCACGTCTACACCTTGTTTCCGTTCACTTTGAAATTTGGCGTGTATGTGTAGAGTACCTACCCACAAATTTTAAAAATGTAGGTATAGTGACTTAAAAAAATATTTTCCAATAAAATAAGGGTAAAAAACTTAAGGGTTATTTGAAGACCGTGTGGGGTATTTTATAAAAGGCTAGGTAGAGCTGATTACAAAAATATATCATTTTAGCGAATTTTCGAAGAAAATAAATCTATTACAATGGCTTCAAAATTTTTGTAATACGAAATTTTGAATTTTTTTTTTTCCATGGAAATCCGTTTTACACCATTCTGAATTGATTCTTAACATTTAACACTTTTTATGTATGTAATATGTATATGTATATAATAAATTTTAATATGTTAATAATTTAGGGGTCAAATTTTGATAATTTAGGGTTAAAAATGGTACAATCAGACGTTTTTTAAGTAGGGAAGAGATATAATTTATAATATTGTAAATTAGTAGGCCGGGTAGGTAGAAAACAGTCCTATTTTCATCCAACTACAAGCATACTCTTTAATTATAAACTCATCATGATTAACTTTTTTAATTCATAATTATTGTAAGACGGTTGCTTAAATGATTCAAATAATACTTTACTTTTCATTTTGCCTTAACTCCGCTAGGTATAAACAGTTAGTTACTTTTAATTTGTCTCTTTTCTAGCTCCGCTATGTATATATAAGTAGTTAGGAACGTATAAGAACTTAGCCGTGTGATTTTATAATTTATATTTAATAAAAAATGTAAGGAACTACGTTCCTACCGGGTGTACCGCGATAGCACAAGTATTTTTTATTTTCTTTTTTTATTTATTTAGTTCAATTTGTAATCATAAAACCCACCCCTAACTACCAACTAAGTTGTGCATAATCTAATATTAATGTGCTTGTCGCAGTTCCTTACCTTTTATCTTTTACAAAGTAGAAGTTTGTACTTATTTTTTTTCCTTCAAGGGGTAATTACTGAATAAAATGGGCTACTTCTTTCGTATATTATCTTTAACCTTTTTCAAAGTACAAGTTTGTGTTTTTTAAGGAAAAAGAGGTAAAATGAGAAGAATGAAATAATAGGTTAGTATTTGGTTTTGGTGAGAATGAAGCATTCTCACGGCAGTTTACATACTAAATGAAGTAATTCTTTTACCCTCTACAGACCCAAAGACTTCTTCTATTTTTATAAGATCCTCCACCACAATCCTTACCACTTTTTACGTATTATAATTTTTTTTTGATAAATTAATTGAGGAAGCATTACTTTAAAAAAACAAGAGTGTTTTAAAGAACATTAATTATAATTTGCTTTAAATGTTACAATTAAAAAAAAACAATTAGCTGCGTGTTTTTTGTTTCTAAAATCTGCTAATTTAGGAAATATATCGCTTGGTGATTTAGAATCTTATCTTTATTACTATCTTTCTTTATTTTTACTTCCAGTATTATTTACCGAAGAAATTTTTTTTGCTTTATATCTTACCTTATGTGTCTTTGTCTTTTACCTTTCAGAAGTATTTTGATCAATTAAAAGTAAGAAATTTGTATTTTTACTGGTCTTATATTACTTTGCTTTGTAAGTTTCATCACACATCATTATTACCCAATTTTATTACACAAGTTCGTTACCCCAATTTTGAACCACTTCCCGTCATTCAATCTTCCCCAGAATTTGCACATAGAAACAACTAAGGTGAAGAATACAGAAATTAAAAAAAAAAAATGTTGAAAATAAGACTAGTTTTTAAAAATGCTATTTTTATATTAGTTATTTTCTTTAAATCCCATTATTTCTCTACCAAATGCGTCCCTCATAAACGCTTCTTTTTTAAACATTCACTGCCTTTTTTTTTTTTTTTAAATAAATTTTCATTTCAAGTTCACTTTTATATGTTATTGAATTTTAGTTAATTCAATATTAAGTAGTCAATTGTTTTGGTAATATTAAATGCATAGAAATACTTTTAACTGAATTAAAAATAATTTTGTTTTTTGTATTTGGAAAAAGAATTTTTTTATATCATATTGATTCTAATGGTGAGAGTTTTTATACCTTACTTACATGTTCGTTATATTAAGTGAAGCACTTATTTTATCCATTTTAATTTATTTATTACATTTTTAATTTATTAGTTGCTTCAAAATTTTATTTATACTATTAATCTGCTTGATGTAATAATATTTCAAATGCAGAAAGAAAATAAAAGAAAAAGAAAAAATCTTGGAAACATTTCATGTTTTTGAATATTGTGCGATGTATTTATCAAGTTGAACTTATATAAATATCTACATACAAAATGGAACACTAAACAAAAAATAACCTTTCACTTAATTTCATATGGTAAAATAGTTGTTTCTTTAGAGGAAAAGAATTAAGTTTGGATCAAGTATTGTTATTTTTTTTGACTTGTCATCCTAACAAGCATAAAAATGCATTTGATGGGTTGCATGTTAGTGGTTAAGAGAAAATGTCAAAGAGTATTCTCATTTCAAAAGAATGCAGCCTTTAACAACCGGTCCTTAGAATTTTTTCTGCCGTGGCAAAAAATTCTTGTACTAAGTATACAATAAAATAAGGGAGGAAAATTCTCTTGTGTAGCACTTTTACAACAAGGTTATAGTAAAACATTAAATTAAAATCATTATATGACATTATATAATAAAACTGCAATATATGAAATATAATAGATTACATACAATGCTTTATTATTAATGTTAGTATCTATGCATAAATATTTGTTAATGGCAAAGGAATGTGCTGAGCGTATTATATTGTGAAGAGCAATCATCTCTTTCCTTTACATTTATCGTTTCTAGCCAGGCCAAGATTTAGAGCCATCTCTAACCACCACTTACCACATCTAACCACACTTTAGGAAATTTTTCTGGCACGCACAATACGAATTAGCCGCGTAGTATGTAATACAAGGTGGTCCAAAAGTCCCCCCCCCCCCCTCATATCTTTTGAACGGTTTGAGATGAATTAATGAAACTTGAGGGATCTCTACCATGCAAAGGGAAGTTTATTTTTATGTAATCGCCCACTAGGGGCAAACAACCACTTTGCCCCCAGGCCACCCAACTTCAAAATTTCAAATTGGAGTGTATATTTTCGATAGCATATTTGGATTCTACGGTGAAAAATAATAAACTTTTACCTGTAACTTTTTTGTCTATTTCCAATATTTTGCCTCCTATTGGGGGGCAAATATAGCACAATTACCCTTCTTATAATACATTGTAAAATCTAAACGGTTAAAGATAAATTAGTGAAACTTAGGGGATCCATAGCATGTAAAGGGAAGTTTGTTTTCATGCCAACGTGCAGTAGGGACAAACACCCATTTTGCCCCTAGGCCACCCAACTTCAACATTTTACCTCGGAGTGTATGTTTTTGATAGCAGATTTAGGTTCTACGAAAAATAATTAACTTTTACTTCAAACTATTTTTTATATCTCCAATATTTTGCCCCCTACAGGTAGGCAAAGGTATAAAAAGGGTAGAATTCAGAACCTGGGAGCAAAATGGTGATTGCCCCTACTACGCGAGTTGATAAATAATACACATTTCCCTTTACATGGTACAGATCCTCCAAGTTCCATTATTTTATTTCAAACCGTTTAGATTTTATAACGATCTGTATTATTATTTTTTTTTTCGGAAGGGTTATTTTGCTATATTGCCCCCACGTTGGGGGCAATTTTTTGGATGGATAAAAATAGTTTGAAGTAAAAGTTTATTATTTTTCACCGTAGAATCCAAATATACTATCAAAAATATATACTCCAATTTGAAATTTTGAAGTTGGGTGGCCTGGGGGCAAAGTGGTTGTTTGCCCCTAGTGGGCGATTGCCTGAAAACAAACTTCCCTTTGCATGGTAGAGATCCCTCAAGTTTCATTAATTTATCTCAAACCGACTAAACTTGCGAGGGGGGGGGGGACTTTTGGGCCACCCTGTATATACAGAGAGAGAAAGTACTTTGATGGTTCAATAATTAATTTTCCCTGGACTGCTGGGCCAATTTAAATTAAATTTGGAATACACGTCCAGAAGCATACATAATACACGAACACACACATGACACAGCATACACGTTCGATAAAATTGGTATACATATTCAGAAAAATCAAATCCCAGGTTTAATCTAGAAATAAATTTATACCTGAATTAGAGGCGCAGCCCCCCTAAAACTTAAAAATGAAATACAATTTTCATTAATAAACCTATATTGTTGTCTGTTTAAAAACGAATGTAAAATGTAAGCATAAAAGTAGTTTTCCCGGGGGAAATCTACTTTCCGAGATATCGATGCAAATATATCGAATTTGGCAATATCAAATTATGTATGATATTTGTATGGACACGTTTTGAGATCCCCTTAGTAAATTTGTTGCAAAAAAAAAAAATTGCTGTCTGTAAGTCTGTCGTCTGCCGTGCAGACGCATTGAGACTAAAGTTCTGGGCCGTTTTCAATGAAGTTTGGCATATAAGTAGTTTCCCTGGAATAAAATCTTGTTCCTGTGAAATCTTGAACTTTGAAAAACTGTTCAACTTTGCTTTAACTTTTGAAAATTGGATTAATTTTGCACTAAAGTTTAATATGAGTTGTATCAGACAAATTTTTTATTTCTTTATCTATCGAAAGCGCACCCAGTTTGAAATCTAGTCCTATAATAATGTCAGTTAATTTGAAAAGTCGCAATAAAATAAATGTATGTATCTATGTGTTCTATGTACACGTTTTAGGAAGGAGTATTACTTTATATGTATATATATATATATATATATATAAGAAAAGCTTAGCAAATACCCTGAAAAATATTGTTATAAGGGGTGAGTTTGTATGATGTATCCAATCAATGACCTTAGCTTTCTTTTTTTTTGTATTGACAAGAAATAGATTGTACAAGATGTATGAATAGTCATGACATCAGTGATTTTAGCCCCAAGCCTTTACATAGACTGTGTTGGGTAAGGGTTTAATGGTAGAGGGATTAGAGTAGGAAATGGAAGAAGAACGGAAATTGGATTAGTGGTGCCTTCGGAATAAAGTTCTTATTTGAAATCGTAAACCCCATGTTCTTCTTTAAGAAACATATCATAAACTAATATTAATTATTTGTTTACTTTCACATCTACGAATTATGTATATATATAGGGAGAAAGTATTTTGATGGTGCAGGTAATGTTAATTTTGTTAGTAATTATTAAGAGAAAACGTTTTTCTACAGAAATATAGTTTATTTTTAATTTAGAAAGAATATATTAGCGTTAATTTTTCTCGGCTATCTTTACTAATAGAATCCAATTAGTTTATCAGATTCAGTATATCTTACCTAATTCCCCTTTGGGTGCAACATTTGTTGCTGATGATGTCCTTAAAACTGAAAACCATTTTTTTATGGTACTTCCCATTAGATTGTTACTCCCCTGTGTATTTTTAAAATATAAATAGATATAATTATTTATACATTTCTTTGTCTAAATGACTTTTAAGACAAAGGGATTTTTAGTCCAATGCATATTGGGACAGGAATATTACACTTCTGTTTTTATAAGGGGAGTAACACTCTAAAGAAGAACCCTCCGTAGACCTTCTTTAGATTGTTACTCCCTTCTGTTTTTTTTTTTAGGAAGTGTAGCAGTCTAAAGAAAATCCCTTTTTATTACTGTATATTCTTTGTTAGCGTGTTAACTTTAAGCGGGGAAAAATTGTGTCATTTCAAAGATACTTTTTGGAAATTTTATTTTCTACTATAAGTACTGCTTAAAAGCCGCTTCATAAATTAAAAAAAAAACTAAATACTTTCATAGTGCCCAGAAATTCATACACATTATGTACGTATGAATTAATTTTATTATCCTTTTAAAGGAAGATATAAAGATAACCTCTTTGTAGACTTTTGTGGTTGCACCTACAAGAGTAACATTCAGGGTTACTGTCGCTACTTCATGCCATTTTTTAAACACCAGCTTTTTTAAGGACAACTTTACCTCCTAACATCTAGTCCTTCTAAGTATATGTATTGTCGAAATGGACCTTTGAATGTCGCATTCTATTAAAAGAACACTTATATAATATTAAGCAGAAAATATCGATAAAAGAATAAAGGGATATCATGATTATGCAATTTTTTAGATGATTTTATATAATCGATGCTAGGTTTAAAGTATAGGTTAAAAGGTCGTTCTTAGGATTTAAAAAGTATTAAATATTATAAATTGCAAACTATTATTAAGAAATTGGGTTTATGGGAAATTACATGATTATCATTGTTTTAAGAAATAATGTTTGTAACTGCAAACCTCATGCACTTTTTTTTATAAATTACGGTTATCAAATAAAATCTTATCATAGCTCATGAAACTTCTAATGATGTATGTATGTATATAATGATGTATTCGAAAAGTTGCCGGGAAACCAGAAGTCGAGTAAGAAGCACCGCTATCTATTTTTAAATATATATATATTCTCTAAGAAATTGTATCAGGAAATTGAAATTTAGATGCATAATTAAGTTTAAGGAAATATTAAATTAAAATAAATACTAAATTTCTAACTTAATCAAACGAACTAAAGATTGTAAAATTGATTTAAGGAAAAAATAATCTTACAACAAAATTAGTAAGTGTTAGTTGACCGAATATCAAGTTGATGTTATTTTTTCTCTTGTTAAGGGAACTCGTTAATTTGGAGTAATAGCTAAATAACTTACCTATAAAGGGACAAACTAACATCATCTTGATTTTTGGTCTACTAACAAATTTTGTACTCCAGGATCATCTAAGTCACACTGACCACCATAATTGGCGGGACATGGCAACTCTCTGCCTTTATTTTTTTTTATATGCCTATTGCCAAGCTATGTCCAGCAGACGAATTTAGTCGACTACATATTCTTAAAAAACGCTAAAAGATTAACATGTACACAAAATTCTAGCTTGATGCCAGTCAGGCACTTTTCTGCATGCTATCTCCTGGACTATAAGGCAAAAACAACTTTACAACTAAAAATAATTAATCTCTCTTCTAGCGTGGAAGGTTGGAACCTAAAGGTAAAGCTTCTAATCTGGTTGAAAATAATTAAAGGCAATGCCAACTAGACGTTGAATAGATCATTATTTGGTCTTAAGTACTAAGAGTAGGAAAATCCTTCAAATTTCATGAATGACTTTGTCCTAACATAATTTTAAATTGGATCTGTTTATAATCTACAAGCTTTGTTCAAATATCATGATGATTTGTCGCATTTCTAACTACTTTATTGACTCTACTTAGGAAAGACATATGAGTCGTGAGAAAATTGATTTAAATTTCGATATTAGTCGAAGCATTTGGTGTAGACTGGTTTAAGAGGATGGTTTTGGTTGAAAGGCTCCACTCTGTTAGCATTATAATGATTAATTTATAATCCCGAGCATTAAAAGGCATCGAGCCGAGAGTGTTTGTACAGCTTTCAATCCATTTTAGACTTAAGCAAATGTGGGCCTTTCAAAATTCTTGAGTCCGCCATACGTGGCAAATAACATTAATTATTTCACTCGATCAAATTCTCATTTAATTATCTCAAGTTTTACTTTGATTTCGCCGCAACACCTTTGATTTTTAAATGTCTTTCTTTTTAAACGTAAGATTTCCAGAAGAAATGTTAATTAGGTGCAATTCTGACATCTTAATTAAAATTGTATTTTGTAAAACGACGCAATATCTTGTCGCCCAGAGCAATATATTTAAATTAATATTTTTTTATGCATATAGGTATCGATTTTTTTATTTTTTTCTTAGCGAACGCAAAGCTTTTCTGACCTAGTGAAGATTTTTACTTGAAAGCTTGCTGTAAGTTTCCGTTCATTTTAATTTGCTTTAGATAATACGGTTTAGATTTCAAGATACGTGATTCTTAAAAGTTTAATATAGCAAGGTAGGCTCGAGTTACTTCCTTAAGCAGCTGTCAGTTTGAATTACCTATTCCTTTGTGTACTATGGACCCGACTGCGTCCCAGGTCTGTGCATGTATAATAAGCTTGACCGCAGAGCACTGAGTTGCTGAATGCACCCAAGTGAGTCTCTTGACCCGTAGACTGCGGTCATTTTGTGGTCGAATTTAAATAAAAGCCGCCTGTGTACTTTTATAGATGTATTATAATAGACGAGTACATGTTCGCAATTGTGTACCAAACCATTACTTCGTGTAAAATAAAAGTTTACAAGCTAACTGAATCAAAATTATAATTATAAAATTGTAAGTTAATAATAATAAAACAGTTTAAGTGTACAACATACTATACATATTGCACAAATAATAAAATTTTTATTGCACTTGAAACAAATGAAATAAATAAATGGGGGAAAAATAATTTCTATAAAATTTATTTTTATTTTATATCTATCCATAAATAGTTATTATTATTTTTGTTTATAAAAAGTTCGTAATTATCACTAATTATAACCATAAAAGCGAACTCCTGAGTTTGTAAAACTCTTAAATTAACCCTGCGGCATCTTTCCAAAGCATATTTTTTATAACACCTTAACCTTTCAAGCACCATGGCATCTCTAAATCGATAATATTTATCTTTCTGTATCCCTCTAGCATTGTGATGTCATTAATACTATATTATATTCTATTGGAAGAAAGTATATTCCAAGGACTAATAGGCTCACAAAGCATTAAATATTGCGATGGCCCCTTTATATTTTAAGTTTTAACTTATAAACTACAGATTGAAATCTGAATAAAAATTGTTTATACTGTCTATTTGTGTTCCAAATATAAAATAATTTAAAGAAGTAAGTAGTTAATATTTCTTGAGATCTGGTCGGGCTGCTCTGATCAAATACCTTTTTAACACATCTTATGGATGAGATTGTCATGTACAGGACTTGTTTCATCTCTTATTATTGTAAGTATTTGACTCTTAAATTTCAGTTCGCCTTTAGCTAATATAATTAAGCATTCAGTGAACTATAACTCTATGATTTCAATTGTTTAATTCCTGCCCTTATGCTGCCAAAAATCTTGGCTTGTCATCATAACTCCAGCAACTACAATCCCGCTACACTGTAAACCCTGACTCTCTACGCTTTCATTTGTTGGCTATAGTCCTGCACTAATGCTGATAAAATTCTTTTCTTATCAGAGTCATGATAACTTCAGTGACTACGATACTAAAACACTGAAGCCATCAAAAGAAAGTAAAATGTTACTAATTACTACATACTTTTTCAGTTATTTGTTGCTTTAATTTTCGTATTTTTTTTTTTTTTTGGAACGAAGTTCCTTATGGCACGTTCGGAGCCCGGGAGTGAATCCGAAAAAAACGACCAAAATCACCATCACGCAAAAACCGTCACGAAATCTACCGATAATGGCGATAACTTGTGTAAAAGTTGACCGACCTAGTTGAAATTTGGTACACATGTTCATTTTACCAATGCCAAGAACAAGTTCGTTGGACAACGTTATCCGCCCAAGCGTTCGCGCGCAACGTAAGCGTCAAATTTAAAATTGGAATTTTTGGACGGGAAAAAATTCTAACTTCATCTATTTAATGAGACAAACAACTTTTACAAATACATTTTTTTAGTAAAGCGAACACCAACTCTGTTATGGAGTGATAAAGATCGCTAAATTTATTAAAGCGGACCAAAACGATTAAAATAAAGAAAACAACGTTATCTATGTTTTCCAATTATCATCAGTTGAAGATAATTCTTCTAAGTTTGCACCTTTGATACTTATGGATAATATGTAATTAGATCATTAAAGGTGAGAAAAAATAAAATCAGCTGATTGTGGTAGATGTAGTGTGACTCATATGATCATGTGATCATGTGTCTTTTTTTAACTCTTTTTTTACAGTTTTTAAAGTTTGTAAAGAAAAAAATCATGTAATATTTTATATACTATCAGTGACAGGTCTGATGATGCCCGTAATGGGTGAAATATAACCTACATTTCAAAATAAATTTTTATTTTTTCTCACCTTTAATGATCTAATTACATATTATCTAGAAAACAACGTTTTTACCGATATCTTACGTTCTAACAAAACGATTTTAATGAAACTTTGTATACAACACCTATAGTACAATTGAAACAAGCATGTAAAATTTCAACCTGATACAAGCAGAAGTTTTTTTACAATGACGAAATATATTTTACAATTTTTATAAGTTGATGTCGGGAGTGTGGTGTTTGTTGTTAGTAGAGGTGGAATATTAAGAATGTAGAGTGATTCCCCCACTACTATATTTCGCTTTGGTATCCTTGCCTGCGCTATCCCAACTCTTTTATTTTTCCATCTCTCTCACACTATACTCTTTCTCTCTTACTACTTCTTCCTGTCAAGCTCGCTATTTACAATCAAAACATAGCTTTTTTCAATTATTCAATTATTGTTTCTATCATTGAGAAAAGAATTCTTACATTATTTAAATTGGAAAGTGCATGAAGGGAATCGTCAGACTGTATTAAATTATTAACCAGCAAAACCTTTAATATGTAAGAATAAATTGATGTAATAAAATAGTATTGCTCATAAGCGTAACAAGGGATTTTAGTAATAAGTTATGGTTTTAGTATATAGTTTATGTCATAATTTTACAAATAATAATTTTCTAATTGAGTCAAAAATATTTATTTCATATACTCTATTTATAATGGGATTTTCTTATGTATGAATTATATATGTAGTTATAGCGTAGTAAATCATTAAATTTTGTCTCTTTTCTAACTACGCCATGTATAAGTTATACATCGTATATTAGCTGTGTGATTTTATATAAATATAAAATCACACATTGAAAAGCATAAGGAACTTCCTTCCTACCTGGTGTCCAGCGACACCACACGTATTTTTTATTTTTATTTTTTATTATCCTCAAAAAATTGCAGGAAAACACGTGATAAATCATCCCTAAAAAACACGACCGTTTATATTGTTATGGCGTTAATATTTCCCATTATTGATTAGTTTCCAAATTAATCCCTAAATTTAATCATATCTATCTATATTATTAAAAAGTTTTTTAAACAAACAAGTTCAGTGAGAGTGAGATATACTAAACTGTTTGTAAGAGTGAGTTAGGAGATAAGGGGGGGAGAAAGGGTTAGGCTGGGGGGAGAA